>ARYC01002484.1:0-64848 GCA_000711775.1 Oxytricha trifallax
TGGAGAAAGCTGGCAGAAGCTGTAACAAACTTCAGAGATGGAGTTCCATTTTTATCAATTTAGTTACATTAAATTAGTACTAAATTTGTTTAAATTTGATTATTACCAGTACTAAATTCGTTTAAATTTAATTGGTACCAATTTAATAGCACCAATACTTAATTAGTACCTAGTTTAAACTAATGAGGTTTTAATGGAAAAGTTCCAAAATGGTTCAAAACCTAATTGGTAAGGTAGAATTTTTGAATTGTAAGTCGATCAGTAAGTGTGAAATCAAAAAACGAAGAATTATAATACGGTTAAAAGATAATTAGCTATTAATTTAAAAAAGTTAAAATAATGTTGTAGAGCATCCTCTCTAATTGTATTTATTTCTCACTCATCTCTTTCCACTTTGTGATATTGTGTTTGATTCTGAATCCTCCGAATAGCTTATGTTTTAGTGTATATTGTATGAATCAGCTCCGTGTTGTCATAAATTGGTAGATTGTACATGAGTATCTATGTGATTTTGAGATATCGTCGTCTGACACTGAGTTCCCGCTTGTAACAGTATACTGTTGAACAGCAGCAAAAACTGTAAAAAATAGTATCGTAAATCGAAATTTTTTATTTTACATATAATTTGTTGGCTATAAAGGCCCACATGATCGATGACATATTCTGCAAATCATATTCAGTTTTTAAGCTCTAATTAATGTTTTTGCTTTTTGACAAAAACTTTATTTATCTATAAAGATTCTTTTGTTTTCAGAAAATGAATTTTAAATTTATAAGCTTAAAAAATTGAATTTATGTCTTGAGAAAATGATATGTCATGGTATGTGGGCTTTTAGAAAACAAATTATATGTAAAATAAAAAATTTCGATTTACGATACTATTTTTTACAGTTTTTGCTGCTGTTCAACAGTATACTGTTACAAGCGGGAACTCAGTGTCAGACGACGATATCTCAAAATCACATAGATACTCATGTACAATCTACCAATTTATGACAACACGGAGCTGATTCATACAATATACACTAAAACATAAGCTATTCGGAGGATTCAGAATCAAACACAATATCACAAAGTGGAAAGAGATGAGTGAGAAATAAATACAATTAGAGAGGATGCTCTACAACATTATTTTAACTTTTTTAAATTAATAGCTAATTATCTTTTAACCGTATTATAATTCTCGTTTTTTGATTTCACACTTACTGATCGACTTACAATTCAAAAATTCTACCTTACCAGTACCAACCCGATTTTATACTTGGTTGGTGCCAAAATCGAAATTATTAAGTATGAAATTAGAAAAATTATATTTATAAACTAAGCATAAATATGATCTCTAACACCTTAAATTCAACCATAATTGTTGTCGTATCAACTCCTATACAGAGTGACTATAACCTGAAATATTATTAGAGCTTAATAATAGAAATTTAAATTTGAATTTAAACATGGCGGCTAACTTATATCGAAAAGAAGTTTCTTTTAGTAGTGGATAATCATAGCTAAACTTTGGCTCCTCCAAGAAACCAGAAGTAATTTATATTGAGAAGGAGGTTGAGCTAAGAGCTCTAGAGTTTGAAACTGAAGTCTTTAAAATTTAAGTTTAAAACAAGAAGTAGAGTGCAGAGATAGGAGTTTAAACATAAGTTGAATTAGTTGAGAAAGATAAAGAACAGCAACAAATAGAAAAATTTAAAACATTTTAATGTGAAGACTGCTAAAATTTCTTCTCAACTGAGTCTAACTTGAAGAGGCACATCAAAGAGGTACACTCTGGTAAAGCTAAGATCTACTTTAAGCATGATAAAATAGATGGTAGATATTAGTGCACAACATACATGAAGTCTTATACTCACTCAGCCAAAGTAAAGAGGCATATGCAGAAGCATCATTTAAGCGAATTCCTGATTAAAGATGAGGAAACTTAAAAGCTTGTACCTGCTAAATGAAAAAATAACTCTCTTGAGTCTTAAAGACAACAAGAGGAAAGGCTCAAGAGGCAGAAGCGTTTTGAATCAAGGAATCAGCCAGCAAATGGTACTCTTATAGCATGTCTTTAAGAGAGAGCTATGTATATACCTGTATTGAATGCAATTGATATTGAAAGCTGTATTGAAAATTATTTGCATTTTGACCTACCAAACAAGGCTAAGCTTATAGTGGTTGATGAGTATGCTTACAAAGTATATCCTTTCAAATATCTGATTAAAAACGAGCAGTATCAAAATGAATTTGCAAATGAATACATAATACTGAGGGAGGCTGAGAAAAAATAGTTTAAGAACTTACTTAGACTTGATGGAGTTATTCTTGGGCATGGCTTTGTTGCATTAAGACTGAAAAAGTTTGAAATGACTTTGAGAGAGTATCTCTATCATAATAGATACCCAGATGATTTAAATGAGATACTGTCAGAAATGATTAAGGGTGTTTAAGAGCTTCATGAACTTGGGTATGTACATAGAGATTTGAAGCCTGAAAATGTTATGTTAAATCTCTGTCCATTAGAAATTGTAGTCATTGATTTCAATAGAGCAATAAGATAAGAAATAGTAACTTTGGCTAAGGTGCTTGGCACACCAGGATACTTTCCAATCAGGGAGAAGTGGACTAATGGCTCTGTTTAATGGGATGTTTGGGCAGTTGCTGCCATAATCTTAGAGTGCGATATGGAAAGTATGTCTTACTTTGGAACAAAGCACGAAAAATAATCAATAAGTTTGGCTTCTAAACATATATAACAGGAAGATGTCTGCAATGAAATTAAAAGGCTTGTAGAGATGATAATCGTTAGAGCTCCAGCTTATCCAAGATAATCTTTAGAAGACACACATGAGCCACTCCAGAGAGCTAGATTCAAGAGGTACCACAAAGATAAGCAGATAAAATTTGTTTGAATTATGTACACTAATAATAATTAAATATTCATTAAATTCACAAAATACCTGCGTTTTCTCTACTAACCCCAATAAGACCCCAACTATATTCTACAAATCAAAGCACTTATAAACTTCACTAAGGGGTTTTGACTCCTGGATATTTCCCAGAGAGAGAGAATTAGAGATATGGAGACACTTAATGGGATATCTGGGCTCTAGCAGTTATAATAATAGAGAGCGACATGCCAAGAAACGATTACTTTAGCTGCAGGGGTGAGAGAGATTCTAAGCAGAGAATCAAACAATATCTCGATAAAAATAAAATAAATGGAGGTCTCAGAGAACTTGCATACTCAACTATTATCAAGCCAAGCTAAGAGAATTAACAAACAATAGAAACAATCAAACATCAACTTAGAAAGATAAAATTCAGAGAACTGCCACATGACTCTAAGCTTATGTTTGTGTGAAATATTTTAAAAACTCGCTTGTTATACTCACTTAAATTACTAATATTTAAACATAAAACCCCTACATAAACCCTATTAAAACCCTAATAAAGTATGCCTTAATAGTCTACTTTTATCAATCAAAAACTCAATCAAATTACTGAAAGGGTTTTAGGGTTTTGAATCTGTGACCCATTCCTAACCTCTGAATTGTTTACTCTTTTTTTAGATCTCTCGCATTCTTCAGGTTTAATCCTTCGTTTCCTCGTTGCCTGCTTCGTTCAGATAGGTAGCATCTGTAGCATCTTTTCTTTTTTGGATTAGGTTCGCTTCTAAAAAATGAAAAAAACCCTCGCAACTCAACCACTGATTTACAAATCAATTGAAATTGTTGTTTTTATAATTTTTGTTTTCCATTGTTTATAAAATCAAATTCTTTTTTAATCATAAACTTAAATTCTAAATCTAAATTTCTTAAACAAATAAATTTAATATACTCTTATCTATACTTATAATATTAATTTTTATATACAAACATTTGTGCTCATAAAATACTATTTTTTGAATAATGCTTAGATTTACTAAAAAATTCTAACAATAGAATTGATTAACTTAAGCACTGTCAATAAAATTCAATGAAATATTAAGGATCCATTTTTTGACTCTATGACTTTTGTTAATATTGAAGGAATACATTCGAAATTGGGAAATTAATTTAAATTAAATTAATTATAAATCAAAATCTTGGCAGTTAAAGTTGGCCAATTTAAATGATTTGGGCTCATTCGATAGAGAATTTAAAATTAGCTGGACTTTATTATTGGCGGTACTATTTTATCGCATTCCTGGAGCGAGATAACTCGACTTTAATTAAACGCATCTTAATTCATTAAATTATACCCTCACATTAAAGTCGAGTTATCTCGCTCCAGGGATGCGATAAAATAGTACCGCCAATAGTAAAGTCCAGCTAATTTTAAATTATCTATCGAATGAGCCCAAAATCATTTAAATTGGCCAACTTTAACTGCCAAGATTTTGATTTATAATTAATTTAATTTAAATTAATTTCCCAATTTCGAATGTATTCCTACAATACTAAAGAAATGTAGAAAGTTATTGAGTATTCAAAGTGATTCATGAAAGTTACTATAATAATTTTACTTATCCACAAAAAATACAATTTAATACTTAATTAAAACAAGCTTCAAAAATACCTTTAGATATAATAAGTATATTAAAAAAAATTATTTTTACATCTAGTTATTATGAAATCTTATTAACATGTAAAAAATCACAAGATTATCTATTATGATAAAAACAGAAAACTTGAATGAAAATAATTGTAAATTTTACTAATTTCTTTTTAGTAATTTATTCAACTGTTTTTTAATTAAAAATAAATTAAAATGCTCATTAAATTAAATTAATGTTTGCAATGCCTTAAAAAAAAGAAGCTTTGCAAATGACCTTAAATATTATTAAAGAATTTTTCAAGAGCAAAAATGGCGAAATTTTAACAAGACTGAATTGAGGGAATAAGGGCTCAACAATCTCCCAGCAGCAACAAGTGACATTGTCTAGAGAAATAAAAGCTGACTTTAGTATTTCTCTTAATCATCTTCTACAAAAAGATGTGTTATCTTGAAGGCACAACTTCATGTCCTCGAAAATATTGACGCCGAGTATTTGCGTGAGCTCCAAATACGCATATGGTTGTGGCAAGAGCTTCTCCATATCCAGCTCTATTGTCGAGAAAGGTGGATGTGGATAATGTCATTTGAGCCTATGTTATCAGAGCAGTGTATGCTTATCACTTTGTTGTATTTATACTAACTAGTAAATGATATTAAGAATAAAATTTAACACAAATCACTAATTTATTTAAGTAGCTTTTTAAGTATTGGTTTAGGCCCTATAAAAATATTGTACTATTAAAGGCTACCAAAAAGATTTATAAAAATGTAGAAATACATTTGAATTAGAGAAACTTAATTAAATTCTATTATTAATTCTAATTTTATGGCAATTAACTTTCTTGAAACCTGGACTATTTGGTACTTGTTTGAAAGAGAATTTAAAATTAGTATGTCTTTGCTCTACATAGTGCGCGAATATCGCATCACTAAAACGAGATAAACTCGGCATCATTTTTGAGTCATTTTTTATTTGATTTTGAAACCGAAATTAAAGTTGATATCTCGCTTCAGGTTGTGATAGAGGAGCATTTTCTATAGGAAAGTCCATATAATTTGTAAATTCATTATAAAACAAGTACCATTTTGTCAAAAATATAAAGAAAGTTAACTGCAATTATTTTAATAATAATAAAAATTAAAATTAATTGTATTTTCAAATTCGGATGTATTCCTACAACAATTAAAAAACAAAATTTATTTGAATTTAAATTGACAATTTAATTTTTCAATCAAAAATTATACTTTATTTAAATATAAGATCTTAATAATTTAGTTGAGAGAAAGAGATTTTATATATACAGAAATTAAACTAATCCTTTCATTTTTTGTATTGATTGCCATATAAGGAGGAAGCAAATAAATTTCCCTACTTCACGTATTGGTTTATTCTTAATTATTAAATAATTAAAATTAATTACAAAAATTATTATGAAGTTATTTGCAAAAGTTTTTATCTAAGACTTAATTGATTTTTTTTATTTAATAAAAATACATCAATAAAATGATTTTGATTATTAAATCAAATTTAAAAATTAAAAATTTCAAATTATTGACAACAACAAAAAAATCAAGCAATAAATTCTAAGCTTTTTATTGAAGAAATAGATTAAAATGGCTTAAATAATTATTAAAATACAAGATTATTTCATCATTTAGATTGCATTATTTAACATTAAATGTAGGAAATAGATTAAATAATTTATAGGAATTAAATATAGTAAAGCTATTTGTCGCAGATATTTAATTAAAAATCTTTAATAGCCAAGTAATAAATTTACCATTAAAAATTATCAAAAAATATTATCTATTTTTGTCTTATTTTACTATGAATATTTTTAATTTTTAAAAGTGTCGATAATTCACAAAATTCTCAGATATAATGATTTTTCAAAACTTATTATAAATATATATAAGTTATTATAGTTTCAGTGTTCAAATTATGAGAGACGATGATGGAAAACCTCTTTTTATTCTTTATAACAGATTGCATTTCATGCTTATGCATCGTCCAGATAATTATTTTATTTTAATTATTTAAGTTAAAATAACTATTTTCTATAAAAATATGAAGAAAAAAAAAACAAAAAAAATAACTATAATTTAAATTATTTTATAAATGATGAGCAACTAAACTTATAACAATATGATTTATTAAATTCCTGTCATTTACAAATTTAATTGGCATGATAACGATAAGCGAAACATTTGTTTAAAAATGATATTACTTATAAAACCCAAAAAGTTAAATTATAACTAAATACAAACTCCTTCTACTTCTCCCATATATATATGCTATTTTATATGAAAAAGTTGGGTCTCATAACCTGAATCAAATTCCTTCACGACATCTTGACTTTAAGACTTTTTTTATATAAAAATAATCATAACTTTTCATAATTTTCATCGCACTAAAAGCTAAAAATGCAATACTATTTTATTTTTTTATAAGTTTCAAAACTTAGGATAGCTTTTTGACACTGACACATATTCCGATAATAAAAATATTTTATTCTTAATTTCCATTAGATCAAAAATTTTTAATTATTATTTTGATGTAAAATACTTAATTTTACTCTCAATAGTTTTATATCTTAAATCACCTATCAATTGATAAATTCAAATAAGTGTACTGTAAATTTTTTACTTATTTTTTTAATATAATGGATGCCTAATCTAAATTTTTAATTAATAATAACTCTCATTCGAGAATTATTATTAATATATTAAATTGCTCTCTTTAAATGTTAGCTATGATTTATTGAAAAATAGAGGAAAAAATAGTAAATAAAATTGATAGATTATTTTATGAGATTTAATTTTTGAAATCTAAATTTAAGTATAATATAAATAAAAATAAAAAAATATTTTGGGGAAGGAAGTTTCATGGCAAGAATTTAGATTAAAAAAAATTTTAGGGAAGTTTCCTGTCAAGAAAACTTTTTATAATATTTTATTTTTTTAATGCAATTTTAATTTTTGACTACTTTAAACACCTTTTATGATTTTCACAAACATATGATTCAAGGAATTTATTCTAGCAGTAATGAAGATTTACAAGATCTACTTCATATCTGACAATTTTACATCTTTATATTTTGAAATTTTCAATTTATTTTTTAATTTTTTAGTAAGAATAAATAAATATAAAGTAGTATCTAAAATTATGATGCAAGATAGAATTGCATTTTTTCTTTTAAACTCTTAAAAAATGTTATACTTATCGTCTATCCATTTTTTTAGGTAGAAAATTGCTAATTAAATATTATATTTTATTTAATAAAATTATTTTAAAATAATTTACTTGACAGGAAACTTCCCTCTTGTCAGAATACTTCCTCCCCCCCAAAATTGTTTATTAGTGATAATGGAATTTGAATAAAAAGATTTTAAAATGGGAACGTGCATAAAAAAGTTATCGGAAGAAATGAAACTAATAAAAATTGATAAATTGTTTAGTATTTATAAATTTAGAGCTAGAATATTTTTATTGATTATTTTAATGAATAGGTCTTAAAGACTAGATGACATGAAGAAATTTGAAAAAAGTTATGGGAGCCAATTTTTTCATATAAATGGCATATTAATGAGAAGGGGAAGGAGGTTTCGTGAGAAAAGGTAATTAATAAGATTGATAAACTTTTCAAGTAGACCTAATAATAATCTTAGTAATAAAATTTATGAATTTTTTTTGACTTGTTTGGTAAATAAGAAAAAATTTTTAAAACGTGTTAGAAATAATTATTTAAAAAACAAATGGTTAATATATTTCAAATCTTATAATTAATGTACTCATAGTTTAAGTAAATGTTTTAACAAATTATATAAATTTAATTAATTTATTATTTGAAAAAGTTATATTCAATATTATATTTATTAATTACTAATATATTGTTTTAAATAACTTTAATAATAATTTACTGATTTATAACAACTTTAAGTTAAAGTATAAATGAAGACAATATATTATGATTCAACTCTAATATTTAAATTTAAGCAAAATATTTAACTTTGCTATTAGTAATAATTATATAATGAAATAACAAGGTGATAATAAATTTAAAATATACTTTCCAATGATATAATAAATTTCTAAGAAATTAAAAGAGTGTTATAATTTGCATAAAGTTATCCCTATGTAATTCTATATAATTTGGAAGTAACCAGTTTAAATTGAAATATAGATTTCAAATAAATACCGATCGGATTTTAAATTTTTAAATCCTAAAAATACATAAATATACTCTTATTTGATAAAAAAAATATTTAATTTTAATTAAAAGATTTTCCTATTTAATTTGTCAAACTTTTAATTCTTTTGATGCCTTGTAGATCTGAAATCCATTAAGATCCCCAACAGATCTATAACATTTTCAACTACCCCTACAGATCCATTAAATAAAATTCACTGTAATAAACATCTCCAAAGCTAATGACCACTGACCCATTTAATTAATATACCCTCGAGATGAATTAAGGATAAATAAAGTTAAATGTATTATAAAATGGCAAACAATGCAATTTTTAGCACATTTAAATATATATTTATCCAAAATTTATTCAAATTCCATTTATTTATTCATCTCTAGTGTAAGTTTATTGAATGGGTTAGTGGTCATTAGCTTTGAAAATGTTTTTTTTTTATAATGAATTTTTTTTCAATGGATCTGTGGGGTAGTCGAAAATGTTACAGAACTGTTATTGGGTCTCCAATAATTTCTTATAATATTTTATTTTTGATGTAGTTTAAATTAAACATTATTTATTTATTTTTAATTAGCTCTATTTTATAATTAAGATAAAATGTACTTTTTAGTAAAATAAGTATTGATATAAATCTGATTATTTAAATTTTATATTTGAATTTCAAATATTTATTAATATTTAAAATTCACTTTAAATTATTAAAATCATAAGATAGGGACCCGAACTATATTGCAGGTTCGACCATACAATAAGAATAACCAGTTTAATCTGAGAAAAATTAGGTACAGTCTGAGTAGAAATAGTAGCCTTTTTTGTATTAGGAAATCAAGAATCCATAAAGTAAACTTGAAGAGGCTTAAGGTCATGAAGATAAAGAAAACGATGACAAAAGCTCAAACTATTAATATTTATTATTCTAAATTTTAATTATAACTATTGATGGAAGAAATTAGAAATGATAAAAATTAATTAAAGATAATATTCAAAACCCCAAAACACTTTAAATTCTTATTGCTAATTGATAAATTTTGTTTAATTAAGAATTATTATAAAACTTATAAATTTTAAAGCGTGAGTATTAAGTTATTATGTTCTTATTATTCAATAAAAACAATAAATTATAATGGAAAAGTATTCTAAACGTGACTTTTCAAATTAATTAAATATATTCATGATTCCTAATTGTTAACTTACATGTTTCTATCAATGTTTTTTCCTTTTTATCTATTTTTTGAGAGATTTTGTTAACATAGGTACATTAACTCGTATTTTTATTGCCTAAAATATAATTAAATTGAACTAAATTATGATTCTGATGTGATAGTATTAATTAATAATTTTTATTTTTATTAAATATTTTATATTTTTTTGACTTAATCCATATCATTATTAATGCAAATAGTATAGATATTATATTTATCTTTCATTTTTTTTTAAATCCTTAACTAATTTTATTAACTAGGAATACAAGCATATTTTACTATAGGATAAATCTTTGTAAAAATTCATTAATTAAAATTAAAAATCTATAATAAAGGTGTATATTTTCCTTGACTGCTATTGGCTATTTGTATATTCAAATTGATTAAGTAGAATGTTTTTTAATTATTTTTAATAGTAACGTGTAATTTTACCTAAAATATGGAATATTTATAATTATACTTATTTATAATATTTTAATTTTATATAAATAACTTTATTAATTGGATTTAAAATAAAATAAGTATCTCTAAACTAACCATTATCTATAAAAATAAGTTTATTATTTTAATTTTAAAAAAAATTTCCTAGTTATTCTAATTTTCAAAACCAAACCTGTTTTACTATATTTTATATTAAACTAATATTAATATTTAAAATCCTTAGAAAAAATTTAAGATTTGATTAAAAAATATCAATTTTCAAAAAATAACATGAAATTAATAATTAGAGAAAGACTTTCATTTTCTAAAATATTTTTATATTAAATATAGATTAGCTTAAATTATTATAATTTAAGTATAGTGAAAAATCTTCTTTGATCAATCTAATCAAGAATAATTAGTTAGATTTAAAAATTATAAAAACAATATATTAATCCTTCATAAACTCTTTCAACTTATCATTATACATGCTTATTGCTTAAAATTTTTAATTTAGTATAATGTTTTAGGATATTTTTTAGTAATTAGTTATTAAATTGAATTAAAATTAAAAATGAATAAAGTAGAAAAATTAATTTGTTTTTATGAATACAAAAACTGCAGAATTAATAAATTAATGAATTGATAAGATATTTCATATAATTGCTGAATGTCACTATAAGGATATTATTTATTTTAAATTTCGAACAAAATTGAATATATAAATCTTTATAATTTTAAATTACAATAAAATTTTCCTTTAAAAATACCCTAATTATTTTTTATTATTTATTCTCCTTTATTTAAATATTGCTTCTTATGAAATAAATTTTGTCTATAATAAAATAAAGGCAGTTAAGCTATAAATTTTGAGATAAGTTATTCATTTGCTAGTAAATATATATAGATGGAACACTATTTTAGGAGATAATATACTTTGAATATATTGAGCAATATATATATAATTTTATTCAAATATATCTCTAAATGAATTCAATCAAAAACTTAGATAAATTAATGAGATAATGATTTTAATAATTCTAAGATATATTATTCAAATTTTATATATTTCTACGATTATAATTGCAGCAGAGTGTACTAATTATAAATTATTATATTAATAAATCTTAAAATAAACTAAGGAGATATGAATAAAATTTGATTGAGTGTATAATATGCATATATATAAAAAATTAAGAGTAATTTAATAAATCTCAATTAAATTGCCTCAATAAATTACATATGTGAATTTATTTATTATATATTACTTAAATTAATGTACCAAAATATATAAATTTCTGTAATAAAATACACAGTATAAATTTAACTTACATTGTTTTTTGCATATTATTTTATGTTAGAGGGATTGAATATGAAATTGTTCTATTAATGTGTTTAGACATTTACACTTTCCAAATTATTATTATGTCTAAATTTCTCCTTCTTAGTTTACTTTGATCTTTCCTTTTCTTTAGTTTTGCTTCTCTCTGCTTTCTTGGTTTGCGATAATTCATATGATAATTAATTTATTATATTTATGGTTAGTTAATAAAAATATAATAATTAAAGTTTATTCATCAAAGTCAGAGTTTTCTCTGCGATTGGTTTTTGAAGGTCTTGTATGAGGAGTTTCCATCAAATTTGAAATTATTTAAAAATAATAAATATATTTTAATTAAAAAAAAGCATTTTATGAGAGGAATTACTTATAAGATCTATCAGAATTATATATAAATACTGCAATATATTTATCTTAACATCTACAGCTTAAGCATAATAATACTTTAATCTTGAAATTGAACAATATTTTAATTACCGTTCCCTAATTTAATTATATAGTGGAAACTGTAATATGTATTTATTTTTATGATTTATCAAGCTAATTTTGATTATATAAAATATTTTGATACTAATTTTTAATTATAAACTATATAGTCTAAGATAAATCCATGAATTATAGCATATTATATCTTTTATAGTTTAATAGATATATAATACCAGAAAGAACTATATAGAAATGTAAGTTTTAATAAATTTTACTTGAAAATATTCCGTAAATTATTTTGAAATTTAAACTAAATAAACTTTACGAAAATTAAAAAATAATTTTTGCAATTTATGGATTTTATAAATCAGAGTTATATTTTCACATTAATAAAATATTATAGTAATTTTTTTAAACTGATAACAACGACAATGATTAATATATTTATTAAACTTAGTTGTTTTAATACATGATTATAAAAAAATCTAGCTTTGTCGCAACTTTCAAAAAAGTGGCAATTCAAAAAACGTAAATTTATGTACCATAATAATTTAATGGGTTAACTTTGATATTGAACTTGAAAGAACAAAAAGACACTGGTCCAATAACATCTTAAATTGTATTTAAAATATCTATATTACATTTCTTTATTATAAATAAAATAAATTATAATTATTAATATTATAGTTATCAAATGAGTATGACTTTCATTAATATTGTTTTAAGTAGTATTGCCCATCTTAGTATAATCATTATAAGGCTCCTTCACGCCTAACTTTGGCTTTTTAGTTTTTCTAGATTATCTCTTGCTATCTTTCGTCTTAGCACCAACATACTATTTTAGTGGTAAAAATGATTAATCTAATTTAGCTCATGTGCATGAATGAAAAAAAATATACTAAGGTTGATCCTCTTCGTTTTGTTTCCTTTCTGATAGGTTACTGGTGGGTTTTCTAATAATTGAAGTCAAACCTTTCGATTTTCCTATCGAATCATTGTTGTGTTTCGTGATTATTCCATCCTGAATCATATATAAATAATGACTTATGTTTTGTGAAACTATTTCATTAAACAAATTGCCATTTTTATATAGTAGGATCAAGAAAATATAATCATTGTCTAATTCTTTGTGTAGAATGAAGAAGCTTCATCTTCAAATTCATGATGTATGTTTCTACCACTGTCCTCCTCTTCCAAGCCAAATATTGAGTTAGCAAGATCATACTTGGCCTTTTTATTTTGTTTTCTCTTGGGTAAAAAGCAAAATACTCGTTTTCTCAGGAAATCAGCAACTATGTCATATTGCCTTGTGAACATCAATTTTATCCATGAAATCCAGAAATAGGCATTTAGTATGATAATTAAAGCAACAAAATTTTTAAATATGTAATAACACTTAATCTTCCTTAAATAGATTGTTTTTGAGACCATGTATTTATAAAAACAGACTTCTTTCATTATTTAAACATAATTTGGAAAACAAAGATCAAAGCCATTTCAAACGGGAATTCATCACTAATAAAGAAAAGACCGCCATAAAACGTAATAAACTACAAATAATTTATTTACAAAAACTTAGAAATTTCTTACAGCAGCAATATTAGCTTTAAACTCTAAGTAATTCAACTGCTTTGATTAGTAAGGTTTGATCTTCTGAAGCAGTTCGATGTAAATAATCAGAATGATAAATCCGAGCACAGCCTAAAAAAACATTAAATTAAATAAACTAATATTACCCTATACAGTGGTTTGAAGCTCATAAAGAATACATTCACACTTATCATTGCAACTTTTCTGAAATATAAACACCATTGATCAATTAAAAAGCGAAGATTTGAGTTAGGGACAATTAGATTAAAATTTAATTATTATTGGCTAAAATCTAATATAAATAGGCTAAAATTGAATTTACACACCCTAACTGGATTACTTAATAAGGACAATTAATCGAGTGATAGTTTTAACCATTAGTCCAGACATTAAAATTCTATGTTAATATTAGTTAATTCTGAATCTAATTGTTCTTAACTCCAATACACGCTTCTCAATTGATCTATGGGGCTTTATCAATATCTCCCAATAAAAAGCTTCCTCTACCAGTCCTACATACATGAAACCATATCTCTCTATATTTCTAGCCTCTCCTAATTGAGACCTTCTCTTGTACATAGCAATCATTGCAGTTGCTGGTAATCCAAAGATCCAAATTAAAAGTATGGGAATACCTGATGCTTTAGCGTAAATTGCGTGATCTCCAGTCCAGCATTATATGCTGTTGTCTATAACCAAGTATTCCTTTCCATCATTCAATTTATAAGAACGTAAATTGCAAACTAAATTGTTGATTATATGAAAACATATTGAAAATGTCTTTGCAATTAAATAGCTAGAAAGTCAATGAAGTAATTGGATTAATTGCCACAAAAATGAATATAGTAATGCTGACTATCATGTTATTGAAGTAACTGTCAGTTCTTTTTATTTTACCGTAGATGTACCAAACTACTATGATAAGACCAATAACACATAATGGTAGGATGGTAGCAATTATCATTTTGACAAATAATGGATGCATGTTATTGTAGGAATAAATTCTAAATTGGGAAAAATAATCGAGTTTTATATTAATTTTAAATAATTAGAGTTGTAGTTTTATATGGATTAATTTACTATTTTACAAGGGTTAAAATCTGACTGAACTTTATATCAGGCAGTATCATTTTATCTCATCCTTATATTAATTCACTCTCTTTAAATGAACTTCTCTATAAATTTTCGCATATTAAAGTCAAATTAAATGAGTACAGGATGAGATAATTGTGTCGATAATAAAAAGTCGAGCAAAATTTCTTTTTCATTTTATATGATCTTAAGATTTTCTAAATTGGTCTTCTTTAGGTCTTTTTATTTAGTTTAAATAAGTTTGAATTTTTCCCCCATTTTAAAATTTATTTATACAATATCTACTGTATCTCTTATAAAGCAATCTTGAGAAATAATTAACTCTGAAGTCTTTGCAACAAAGGAAATTGATTCTAAAAACTTCTTCATGTTGTCCTCCCAAGATAAATCATAAGATTGGGCAAGTGTCAAAATTTAGAAATAGTTTGTCAAAATTCTCATGTAAACAGTCGTCACTTTTTATTTTCCGATAGTTTTTACATTAACAACAATGAGGATTAAGAAATAAATAACAATAATAGCTGACACTCCTGCAAGTCTAAGTGAGTTAATATTATATTCTAAGCATTTCTCACAATTATTTGTCTCTTCTCTAGAATACCAATTATCATTAAATTTAACACAGGATTAGCACAGATTTCCTCCATATCCTTCTGAGCAATTTGTTTAGTAGCTTGATAGACATGAGTCTGAGTTTGGACATTAATAAACTGAAGTACTGTTAACATCACTTCTCCAAAATCCTTTATCCACGATTATTTGGAAGCCATTTCTGCAGGCTGCATTTTAAGGGCATTCGTAACATGTTTGTTAATTTTAATATAGCGAATAAAATCCTTCCGCACACTATACACATTTGAAATCTTTGGTTTAATATTCGCCTCTTTCACATAGTCTCATATGGAAAAATACATAGAGGTCTTTATTCTAAACTCCATAAGCATCACGAATTTTATTCTAGTTAATTGAGTCAGACTAAATTTTCAGGATCACTTGACTGCCAGGCTTTGCAATAATAATCACATCATTAAAAGTAAACTTTCCTTGTTTAGCTGAAACTGTTCTTGACTTAAGTAAGCTGACATTATTTGGATCAAGAGCTATCAAAGAAGCTTCACTTGAGCTGTCTGTGATTAGATTCATGTTGTCGTTGTCGACCAAAAAGAAACTAAAACCTTGTGTAATCAAATTTAATTAATAGTTTTAATAAATTTCCACTCACTTGATAATCTAAAATTTCATATACTATTGCATTAGATAAACCCAAATCAGCAACTATTTAATTTCTTATTATAAATTTAAAAATAATGTATTGAGAGTTAAAGTTAACAATTTTACAATTAAATTAACTTCTTCGTCAGTAAGTCTTGATATCTGTTATGTATTCAAATTTCTTTTATTTTCACTAATATTATCAGCAAATTCAAGCTTCACTGGAAAAGCTGCAACATTAAATCCATACTATGCAGAGTTATTAGTAAAAGTATTATTCTTTCCATCTATAATTGGTGGATAGTAAGTGTACTGGATAGCACCTCCGTTCATAGCAGCGGTGTTGTTTTAGAATAGGGAATTTTAAATTTAATAGTTGCATATTCTTTAGTAATTTATGTCACAGTCTAAAAGTAGAGCTCCTGCAGATCCTGTTAATGCAACGTTTGATTCAAAAGTTACGTTTTCAATCATGATTAAATAATAACTTGAAAATCTATTCTTGATTTATATCATGACATCATTATTTACACTGACAACAGCACCCCCTGAAGTTCTAGCTTAATTCCATGAGAAATTGCTATTTTGAATAATAAGATTACTTTTGTACAACGAGGTTAGTTAACCCTTGCTATTTATAACAGGTGAAGTGAAATTTGATTTGATTCCAGTTACTTTGGTATTATTAATTGTAAGATTCGAAGACACACTGGCAAAAATAAGAGCGTTTTATATAATGATTAGCGATTCACTTGTTATTAGCCTTGTGTAATTTTAAACTGTAATGTTATCAAACTTTGAGTTCCCATTTGTAGTCAAGAATAAAGCTTTGTCAAAGTTACTGATATTCATATTTGAGAAGCTGCAATTATTAAAATATGAATATGGAATATTTACTTTAAATTGGTTAATTACTCGTGTCTAGCTTATAGATTGGAGATATATATCTTTAAGAGATATTGAAAATTTGCACATTAGATTTATTGACTACTGAATTATCAATTGCAAACATACTTTTTTAAGTGTCGTCATTTTAAATATGAGTGAATGTGAAATTTTATTGGTCTAGCTAAGATTCAGTTGCATAAAATAGCAGTCCTTTTATGTTTTTTAAATGAAGGTCTTATGCTGTGAATTTTGAAAGACTTTCAATATTAAATAGATATTGACCAATTTCACTTTTACTGTAGGTAATGTTTTGAATAGTGACATTTTTCATGTTTATTTAGGAAAATACACTCTAAATCATCCTGTTCTCAGTTATAACATCTTAAATATTTGTATTTTCAATTTATATAACTGATTCTGTGGAGGCAGCTATCAAATTATCGTTTTAAGTTATTAATGTGTTATTAATTAGGAATTTTGAGTTGATAGCGAGAAAGGCACTATCAGTTTTTTCTGTCGAAGTTTTGAATACTTTGTCATAGATTGTCTTTGTGTCATAATTTATAAAATTAATAATTAACAATAGTGTAGTCAAAGAATTCTTGCTTAAAATGCTTATAATTTGTAGTTATTTTTAGGAACTGATCTTTAGCAATTAAAGGATTATTTTGATCATTTTCTTGAATTATGATCTCCGAAAATGCAGAATAAAAAGCAGAGTTAATTGTAAACAATAAACAAGCATTTAGAGCTTGATTTTTTGCAATCGTAGAATTCTATGAAATTTTCAATATTCCATCATTATTAACATAAGCTACACCGCCTGTGATTGCAAAATTTTGCTGAACGATTGAATGTTAGACTTCTATTAAAGATTAATACGAGGCATATAATATTTTTTTCAAATACATATCACAAAAAAGTCTTAAGTTAATTATAAAACACTCCACCGTTAATTGCATAGTTTCTAACAAAAGAACAATTGACAAATAAAGCATAAGCTTCTTAAAAGTCAGCAAAGATCACTGATCCTCTGCCAAATGAGTAGTTCTCAGTAAAATTAGAATTAGTAACTTTAAGTTATGAATTAGTTTTTATCCAAAGCGTACCATCATTAAGTCCATTATTTTATGTGAAAGTCACATTGTCAATTTCGAAGCTTAGAATGTTTGATTTTGTTAAAAGAGCAGGTTCAAGAAGTAGAATTTGACCTTTATTTTAGCTTACAGTTGAATTTGTAAGTCCAATGCTTTTTACATTAGACCCGATATAGAATACTTGACCTATCGACAGTTTATTTTGAACAATCTCAAAATTGGAAAAGTTCAATATCATTAAGCTGTTTTGAATCCTCTCAATAGATATTAAACTGTCCTTTTTTAATAATGAATTATTAGATAGCTTTACATTTATATTTAATATACATTTTATAAATTGAAAATTGACTATAATTTTATTGATGATCAACTGTGATTTAGAAAGAGAATTTTGAAGATGTATTCGCTAGGTTTAGTTTTTAAAGTTGCGTTAAAGAACATTCAGAGTTGGTATAGGAAAAATTAATTAAAATTTAGAAATAATAAAGTTGGCAAATGAGATATTTCTGAAAGAGTGGTGACTGATATTATCAACCATTTGAAGCATTGGAAGGGTTATTATGAATCTTTACTTCTCTGAGTATTAAAAATAATGCTTTAATATTTATAAATTTATTTCCTTGTTCCATCAATCGATATATTTCTCACTCTCAGTTTTTAAATCTAGTTTAGGATAAATAAGTCTCCATTTTTCAAGCTGTTATTGATTATCAAATATCGTTTAATATATAAATCATTAAATTTTTGCATTTATTTTTTAGCAATATTAACAAGGTTTAAATTTGAAAAATTTGCACCAATTGCTTAATCCAGCTATATAATAGATCCAAAATTAAAGTCGCTGTTTTGTACATATAATCCATCGATATTTATGCTATTTAGCACTTTTAGTAGCCTAAAAATAGATGTTCCAGAGGTAGTTCTAGCAGGATTCAAGAAGTTCTTAATCGTTATATTTGTTATATTTATGTAGTTTGCTGACTAGATTTGATAAAGATCATCGAATGTACCACCTTGAATTTTAAAGGGTGATTTTAAATTAAATTAACTTTCTTACAAACTAGATAATAATTATTTTCTCATTTTGAATTGTCTCATTGGCTATTGTGACATTTGAATTATCTCCCTAAACAATCATAAATCTACTGCCTGACTATGTCGTAGTGTTCACAAATGAATTGTTTGCTATTGTAATCTAGGTAGGCAATGCCATTTAGATAGTAATAAACTAAGAGTTCACTATAATGCAATATCATAAATTTAATCATTTATCTTACATTCAGAGTTTAAAAAGGTGTTGTTTATTGAAATTTAATAATATGGATGTTCTAAATAGTGAATCTATTAAGTAAATGTAATATAATTAAATATATGATTGTTTGTGATCGAAATCGCTCTGTTAGCTTTCACTTGAGTTAAGTAAATCCACATACCTGCTATATTACTATCCTTTAAGTTCATAAATATGTTATGATTGAAATTTTTAGGCAAATAGTTTTGATATCTCATATAGAAATATCAGGAAATATAAGCAATTTTACAATTTCCAATGATATTTAAAGTATTTTAATAATTATATACATCAAAAAGTGATCCCTTTTTAAATTTATGTTTTATGTTCTGCCTGTCGCTTCACAGTAAGGAGAAGGGACGAAATTGAAAAAGGGTCTAGTTAGTTATGCTATAAAGCTGCAGTTGTCAAATGTGTTCTATTCAAGGGTAATAGAAAGAAATAAATTAGAATATTGTTTTAAATAATTTATATTCTGAAAAATTGCATTAAATTGTAAATGTCATCATGAGTGACTAATTAGAAGAAACTTAAGAGAGCTTATTGATTTAAATCATCATCAATTAATTTAAAAGAATGAATAGTTCAAATAATAAGTTGATGTCTAGCAAAGAAATAGTTTCCAATGAATATCTAAGGATGCCTTGCATACATGGTTTAAAATTATAATAATAAATTTAATAAATCTCATAATTAATGGTGAAAGTTATTTGTGTTTTTAGTGATAAAACTTTAAAAAGTTTCGTTAGTAGGACAAGTCGCCTAAATATCTAAATAGAAACCTGTAAACATGTTTGTAAGATTGAATCGATTATAGTAGGCTAGCGTGGTCTAAGGATAGAAGTTATTATTGTTTAATTATGTAAAATATTTCGATTATTTAATATACTCTTTAATTTATGACTATTTAAAAACAATATTTTAAATTTCCATTTAAATCTAAGCAATAGTAACTCTACCATCTATGTCAATTTCACAATTCTGTACTTATAAGATTGTACCAAATGAATCGGTTGCGGTCTGTAAATCATTATAGAGCTATTCTCCTATCATTATTGATTAAAATTTTACATTCAAAAATGTAACATTGCTTCTGATCAAAATATATATCATAGAAGAATATAAATTGATTTAAAAAAACTACGATATGTGCAAGAGAGGGAAATTGAATATGTAAAAATATTTTATAATTAAATATCTGATCGAGCCGTATCTTGAAATCGGAATTTGAGATTCAACAACAGACATATCTTTTCTTTGTACTCGAACTGACATATTGTATGAAGCCTCTACTACTGAGTAAAGTAGATAATAATAAAAGCCAAAAATTAATTATTTAATAATTGTATGCTGCTTTTTTTCTAAAAAAATTCTTAAGTTTATTAAGATAAAATAATGCAATTAATATTTTTATTATTTTTGAGATTTATTAATCAGGAAAGATAGGTGGCAAATTGAATAATATTATATTATATAGGCATAGTTGTAAGATATATAGTAGGTCTGGATAAATATAAATCTCCATAAGAATTTAGTGTTGCATTTCTAATGTTAAGGACATAAAGAGGAGCTGATTTATGATGGATTTTATAGGTAGTTCCTCTTTTAAGGTTCACAGTAAATTCAGTTTCTTTTTCAAACATAAAGTTCATAATCTCTTTAAATGGAGTGTCCAAAATTCCATAAGGGTATTCAATGGTTCCTAAAGCTACTGGATTATAAGAAGCTGATGAGTCTACGAAATATTAGTAAGTAAGATTTACTCCATTTCTGAAAGGTCTACAGAAAGAAACTCTTTAACCTGTAACACCCCCTGTATTTTAGTTATAGGTATCGATAGACTTCGACAGAGTTGGGCATGTGGCAACACATTAATAAGTTGTGAGGTCTAAGTACATTCCATTCTTGCATCTAGCACAGATCTAACCGTTAGTAAAGTTAGAGTTATTTAGACACAGATCACAATTTGAGTCTGAACAAGTTGAGCAAGTATTAGCATCAACCATTAATCCAGTGTTGCATTTGAATTGGCATTAGCCAGCTGAATTTAAAGTTTAGAAAGGATTGAGACATTTAGCGTAAGTTATGCAAGAATATTCATTGTTGCAACTCTCACATTTATCCAAGCATTCTAATAAAGAAGTTATTCAAGATTTTATGTTTCTTACAACTACAAACAGGAGCATTTATGTTTTGAAAATATTGTTGTTTTGGGCATGAACATAGCCCTGTAGTGAGACTAATATTCATAGAAGGCAAAGCATGAAAAAATATAAATATATAAAATCACAACTAGTGCATAGGTTCTCTTTCGTGCATGAACTACATCCACTAGGGCAATCTACATTTTTATTTGAAACTAATTATAACTTCTTACTTTAGCAAATTTTCAAAATAGTATCAAAATAAGTCCCAATTTTGCATGTAGGTATTTGATTTTCCTTGAAGCAAAAGTTATCATCTAAATCAAATCTATCTGTAGTTAAACTGACAAAACTGAATAAATCTAATCCAGAGAAAACGTTATTATAGAAATCACAGAACTTGGCTTCAATGTAGTACTTAGAAGTATCTGACGAACTTGTGAATACTGCTCCATTGATCTTTATTAACGGTATAAAAAATGAAATTTTAAATAACTGAGGCTGAGAATTCTTCATTAAGATTTCTTTTACTGCAAATGTACTTTAGCTTTGCACCAATTGTAATTTAGTAACCAGAAATACATATCTCTGATCTATTTATATTTAAATTAAGATAAGTTATAATAATCCTTACTTTAACTACCTAAAAGTTTGAGCCCATTGATATTTGTAGTCTAAATTACAAAACTTTATGGCTGATTTATAACCATAAAATCAGATTTATTAACAAATGTGTCTTAAATATATGTGTTTGTAATTGTTAAGCTTAGTACTTTATCAATGAGCAAAGTTGATTGTGTTAGAATATTTGAACTTGTCACGTTTAACCGGTCAATGAATATATCTTTCAATGAGCTTTAGAAGTTAAGTAGAGCTTTAGTAGCAACTATGGTCGTTGAAGGGTTTGAAATGTTTATAAGTGTAAGTCTAGAAAGTGTTATATATTCAGCTTGACTCACTTTAATTATCTCCATCAAACTGCAGTTAAATTATATTTATTTATAGTTTATTAAATATAAATCCAGTTTGTGAAGGTGTTAGATGAAATGGTCACATTCGAGCTCTTCAAATAAATTATTTGAATAAAAATTATTAAATAATAAATTATCCAGTATATTCTAAAATTTTTAATAAAAGTATTTCAAAGCCATGTTGAGTAGTGTCTGATTTAAAGCGATATTGTCAAAGTTATTGTTTTAAATATGAAATTATTGTGAAGAGAATCCAGAATATGAATATGCTGTATTTTGATTGAGCTATATTTGCATAAATTCTTGAACAACTTAAATATACTTAACAATATTACTCTATATTTACAATACTTTATGTAAAATTGCTTTTTAAACTGGTTATAGATATGAGAAATTTGAGTTTTCTAATTTAAAGCTTAATTAGCTTGAAGTTGCTTGTAAACTAATCAAATATACAATCTATTAAATTTATATAACACTTTTGTTGCTTTGATATTGTTAAAATAGAATCGCCAAACGATATCAGTTTGACTAAACATCAATTCACTCAAAATAATTTCTTGTTTCAAATTATAACTAGCTGTACAATTTGAATTGTTGTCTATAAATTATGAAACAAGTCTTGAACTCATATTTTAATATAATTTATTATAAATTTTGAAGACACATTAAAATGAAAATTGTAAATGTTTTTTTTCTTCATAGATCAAATTACATGAATAAATATATGATTTAATCATCTTGGTGAAGTTTGTATTTTTAATTGTTACGCTGTATGATGACGTAACACGAAAGAGATATTTCTGATAATCAGTTGTACTACTACTACTACTTTATAAATTATTTAAAATTAAAACAGAGTAAATACTTAAAATGATATAAATAATAATACTACTTAAAGTTGAATTGTAGATCAAGTCTTAGAAAGTACAGTTATCTAAAATAATATCCCCATATTTAGGATACATATTATTCTAGCAACCATTTATTTTTTAATATAAATAATATATCATAACAGAAATGATTTCGAGAAAGCTGATTAATATAAACTATTATATCGACAATCCATAATAAATTAAATCGGAAAAATGTTAGGCAGTTTTGTAAAATAAGATAATAATTTTTGTTTTTTCAATTTTATAGTGAGAGAGATTCATTTTATTATTTATAAGTTAAAATACTAGTTAATAAATATTTACTGATTTATTTTAAAGCCATTATCTCTCAACTTAGATTTATAATTTCTTATAAATTCTATAAAATTCAAAACAATTTCATTAATAATTGAGTATTTTAATTAAATTGCCAAATTTGATTGCAATAAATATAATATTTATAATTTATAGGCTTGTAGTCCAAATTGATATATGACTCAGTTGGATTTTTAATAAAGAAAGTGCAGTTGATAAATTTTAAATTAACTGGTTAGTTTGAATAAAATAGATTCCCGTTGCTCACATTAAATACTGAGTTTATTATAATTATAAGAATTAAATATTAATAATTATAGAGTTTCTAAACTCTATTGTAGTCATGTAAGGTGATGTTTATAGCAAATCGTTCTCTGTCATACTCACAACTTCAAACATATATGAATTGCTTCCAATAATTTTTAGCATTTTATATTTAAATCTAGAATTCTAGAAATTAAATAACATTATTCTATACAATAGTTGACAAGTCAAGCTCAACATAGGTATCATCAATTGTATAGTTTGAACTAATTTACTGTTAAGTTGTTACAATATTGGTAAACATTTATCTGATTTTATTTGTATTTTTGCTTGTTTCACTGTTCACTAATTTTAATTCAATTATTTCTTGATGTGAAGAAAATTTCTCATTTTAAAGACTTAAATCATCTTTATATAAAGGGATACAAAAGTTTTTTCATTTATTTAATAGATTTCTTTATATATAAAACTAAATTTAATTATCATTAAATTTATTATGGAAATCCAGAGAAGCAATTATATTGTTTTATTATAAAGTTTTATCTTGGTTTTCTTAATTATTTCTTTCATGATGTGGCAAGCTAAAAGCTTAATTACAATATAATGTGATTGTGAGCAAAAGTAGGATAAGTTTATATTTTTCCATTTAATCCATAATTATTTTATATATAAATTATTGTTAAAAATTAATAATAATTTAAAGAGAAATATGAAACTGAAAAATGTTTTTATCAAAATTATATTTCCCATTTTTTATAATTCAATCATATTTTCAACAATATTATTAATAAACCTACTTAATTGTGATGAATTATATTAAATATCATATATACAGGGAGCCTTTAATTTTTTTTTCTTTAATGCAAAAATTTCAAACATTCTGAATTTTATTGTTGAAAACCACTTCACTTCCAATCATTTGTCGATAATATACTTAATCCCATATTTTGAATTCCCAGCAGTGCCTATTGATTTATAAAAAATTAAATTATAAATTAAATTAATTAAATTAAATTATTTTAAAAATTAATTTAGACATTATCTGCTGTTAGTAAATGCTAGTAAAAAGTAATTTCGCTATTACAATATAAATTAAAAATCCTAATGTTTATAATTTAGCTATTCCATTTAAAACCTCAATAAATCAAGATAGTTTATAATATTCCAAATAATTAAATTTGGTTTAATTAATCAAATAAAAGAGAGAGATAATTAATTAAAATTATTTTTATAGACTTTTTCCAATTGAAATTCTTAAAAATATGTTAAACTTTAATATTAATTTAAATACAGGCGTAAACTAAATATTTTTATAAATTGAAAAAAACTGAAATATTCTTTTAAAATTAATTTTTGAATTAGGCTATGTATAATAGGATAAAGGAAATAAATAAAAAAATACAAATTATTTAATTCACTAATTATAAAATTTTTCCTTATTATTAAGTATAAAACTGAATTGTATATCCTAATCATTTTTAATTTAAAATTAATTTTTATTAAATTATGCAAGAATTTAAGAAAAAGATTTCCTGTTTTACTATTGTTTTCCTAATTTTAATAATTTATGAATTTTAATGACTCTTAATTAATATATTCCCTAAATTTTTATGAAAGAATATTTCTAATACACAATTGTTCTGACCTAGACCCCCCTCCCCCTCCCCCTTTATAATAAAATTTTTCAAATTATATGAAAAACATATTCTTATGCTTTGAATCATGATCTATCTAAAAAAATCTTGCCCTGCAGGCAGCTACTGTTATTTATTATTATATTTGATAAGCTTCACTACGTCCGTCGTCCTTTTTTGATAGATGCTTGTATAGGAAAATATTAGAAATTAATTTTATTTTTGAGTCTCATTAATTTAATTTTTATGATATCTATTAATATAAACGGACCCAAATTCTATTTAATAATTTTTTATATCTACAATCGTCTTTATTGTGTATAGTACTTTAAAATAATATAATAAACATTTACACTTTTGTAAATATTTGTCTTATTATATCTTTATTAATTATGAAAATAATATATTAAAATGTTAAACAATATCTAATTAATTTATTTAATATTTTAATGATTAACAATAGTAGATTAATTTTCTTAATCCATTTAATATAAATATAATTAGACCTTTTATCAAAGATTTATATTTTTCGAATTCATTGATAATTTTATAAGTTCAATTTCTCAAAATATCACAAGAAAAAAATAATAGAATTGAATTTTAGCAAACAATAGTAGCTCAATAGATTAGAGTTTGTTCAGTTTTAAAAAGTAGTCAATTAAATCTCTCATTATCTTTCCAAATAAAGTTTTTAAACCTGTTTAAAACATAAAAGTTTATTTAGAAATTTACAGAAAAAAAACGAGTAGTATTAAATAATGATTAATAGATAAGGCTTATTTTTTCTAGAAGTTTGAGGCATTATATAATCTTTAAGATTTAGAGTTATTATTTGTAACTGATTTTATCCAAGATAAGATAAAGAGGAATTATAATTTTTAATGAGATGAGTTGTGTATGGACCCTAAAAAATGAAGTAATTTATATAAATTATTAAAAATGAATTTAATTAATAGTGTCTTAATGAAATGGCTAAGCTATCTTACTAAAATATAAAATGAACTCATTGAATTAAAAATTCTAACTTGTATAAAATAATTTAATTAAAAATTTTCTCTTAAACTATTTAAAAATGATTTCATAATTAATTAAGATATGATAAGACAAATATTTACAAAATTGTAAATGTTTATTATATAATTTAAAGTACTATACACAATAAAGACGATTGTAGATATAAAAAATTATTAAATAGAATTTGGGTTCGTTTATATTAATAGATATAATTAAAATTAAATTAATGACACTCAAAAATAAAATTTAGTTGTAATATTTTCCTATACAAGCATGTATTAAAAAAAGTCGACGGACGTAGTGAAGCTTATCAAATATAATAATAAATAACAGTAGCTGCCTGCAGGGCAAGATTTTTTTAGATAGATCATGTATCCAAAGCATAAGAATAAGTTTTAAATAAAATTTGAAAAAATTTATCATAAAGGGGGGAGGGAGGGTCATATATTTTTCATGGGGGGGAGGGGGGTAGGGGGGGGGTCTCGGTCAGAACACACAATAATTTTACTTTTTTAAGTGTCTCAAAACAAACAGTAAAATATTTAAGTACTTTGATATTTAATATATGACATTGATTGTGTATTGAAATTAATTAAAAAAATATCAAGATCAAATCTAATTTTATGTAGTTTTTCAGAGAAAAAAATCACGGATATTTATTTGTTCTAAGTAAAATCAAGTTCATATTATTTAAATTAATAGAAGAAGAAATTTATCTCAAAATTTATATATAATTAGTAAAAGAATCATAAAGTATTCTACAAGCCATAATTTAAATTATTATCATAACTAGAATATACAAATATATTGAAATAAATACTTTGGATGATTTATTAAATGAAAAGCAACTTACAAAATTATAGTCAGAGTTTTTATTAATATTTATTGAATTTTATACCTTAATTTTATTGTATGCTCTATTATTTTGCAAATTTATAAGAATAATACGATCTATAAAAAGTAGGAAATTAATCATTAAATTATATAATCCCCAAAATATAACTTATTTTATATTAAAAATACAATTAACAAAAATTTTATATTAAATGAAGTAATTCTTTGAAATCGTAAAATTAATGATTTACAATTATTTATAATAAAAACTGAGCTTAATAATAAGTAATTTATATAATATTCTGTCAAACAAATAAAAATGCAAAGAAATACATAATCAAAGACTAGATAAGTTTCAGGTTAATTATCTAGTTGTAATGCCACTAATTAAAAATCTAATTTATTGAGTAGCAATAATAAAATGGTTGGCCAAACTTCAACAAAAAGTACAGTAAAAGGAAATGTTTATTTTTTTTTGTATATAATCTTACTGATGATATTCATTAAAATATTAATAATGTTTAATAAACTGTAACATCAGCTTAAAAACTTAATTAGAAATAAACTTAAAGCAGATAGTTAAATTAGGTCGGAGTTATAGGTTCACAAAAACTCACTTGAAATGGCTCTTCCCCCACATAAAAATCAACTATTAATACGAATTTTTCAAAAAATTCATAAGCAAAAAACTTAGTACAATAAAAACCTGGGAATTCTTCAATTAGCAGCTAAAATAGAAATAGTTGGGTATAACAACCAGGAGTATCTTAAATAAAACCACAATAGTCGATATATAAAAGTTAATAGAAAGGCTTAATAGTTTAGAGTTTAAACGATGATGATGATCAGACAGTACCCTATAAATTTGGTAGGGATTAGTAGCAAAAACTAAGTGCATAGAAAATTGATTAAGATGAAGATGAGGACAGAACTATTCCTTATTAGCCTAGAGGCAAGAATAATGCATAAGTTGATGAAGATGCAACTATAGTGAATCAGCAGTATTTATATTTTCATTTTTACAGGTGCATACTAAACTCCGAGAGGACACATTTAAAGAAACAAATTTCTAGAGTCTCCTACAAAATCAACATTTGACACTTACCTATACAGAAGCTGAATCTTACATGCAAGACCGCAGTATTTTAGAAGATGATTAATCAGTTCTGTATCCCTAAAAGCAATAAATCTAAAAATAGTAGATAGAAGAAACTAAATAGTCTACTTATCTGAGTAGCATTAATGATTCAAATGTAGGAAAGCAGGCTTAACAATATGCAAATTAATAAACAAAAACTCCATCCAAGAGCAATCTACTCTTAAATAAAAATTAGACGACTAGTAGTGGAAATGGAAGCCAAAACTCAGGCAATATTTAATAATCCTAGTATAATTCTTCCTTCTAATCGTCCTCACAACAATCAAATCCTTAAGGTAAAATCTAAGCGTAGGTAAAGCCTAAGCAAGTAGTTGGAAGCATTATAAAATAAGAGCAATCTAAAGCTAGTGCTGATTTTCTGACTGTAAACTCGAACTTAAAAGGTAAAGCCCTACAATTAAATTAAAAGAGAAGTTAATAAAACTTAGTTTAAAGCGACAGCTCATCTAATATACAGCCACTCCCAGGAGTTTATAAGCATATGAGTGAGGAACAGTAGCATTCATATAGGAATTATGTTAAAACTTTTATATTTGTTTTTATCTATAATGATTTAGTCCTTGATGGCGGAGTAATGCTAGTAAAGCACAATAATCAAGATGTTATAGTAAACTAAAAAATCTATCATCATTTTGGGAAGAAATGCATTGAGGAAATAGCTAAAAATTAAACAATAGTCTATGGAGAGTAAAACTAGTTCAATGAGAGCAACAAATTGGAGACTGTACAAGAAATAATTGGTTTTCTGAAGCTCTCACAAAAGTACAAGCACATTGAAGATATCGAGAAGCTAGCTGAAGGAGCAGAGGCTGTAGTTTATAAAATGAATTACCTTGGTTATGATGAGGTAGTAATTAAAGTCCCAAAAGTCAAAAATTATCATTCAATGAACACGATAGCTTAAGGGGAGGCTGTTTTAGACGGGTTTGAGGATTTAATCAACGAGTCGTAATTAATCAAGAGTATATATCATGAAGATTATACTGTAGAAGTGAAAGAGGAGATAGTTGAAGTTGACCTTAAAAATAAGCAACTTAAACGCTATCTAGTCATTGTGGAGAGAGCCAGATATAGTTTGTATGATTTGTACTCCTTTAAAGCTTCAGATCAGAATAAAATTGAAAAGACCGGTTTGTGGTTCAAAAAGAAGGAGTCTACCAAGAATCTAGAGAAGTTCTCTATCTATAAGTTTTACTACTACTTTTATCATACTGCAAAAGCTATCAATTATTTACATAGTAAAGGTGTAATATACTCTGACCTTAAACCTTAAAACTTGCTAGTTATGAGAAATTAAAAGATCAAAATTGGTGACTTTGGGGTCAGTATACTTCTTAAAAATGGCATAGATAACTATCAAATTAAAGGTTTGTCGCCTTCATGGTGTATTCCAGAGATAAGAGATAGGTTTTAAAAATATTCTGCTAACAGAGAAGCTAGAAAATTTTACAGAATTAAATGGTCTACTCAAACTTTAAAGCTCAATGATATTTTCGCTCTTAGTCTAACATTCTCAAAAGAACTGATAACCTATTTGATCCAGAATGAAAAACTCAGCGACGAAGATGAAACTTTGAATATTGCATAAATTATATTTTTGATAATTTTTTCTCTTTAATTATGACTTCTTTGGCTCAATTGGAATAAACATGGCTCTTTAAAGAAATAAAACCCTCTAAGAAGGAATTACCATGATGGAAAAACTTTTAAATGACTCTATAACTTACTATTATACACTGATTGAGGTTTTGAGAAACGAGAGAAAGTATGAAGCAGCATATTAAATTGGACAAACCTTAGAAAAATAAGTCCAAGGAATGCCAAATTTTTCAAAGAATGATAAAGTTTTAGTCTACCTGCGCATTTAAAAAATAATGGCTGAATTCATGATATTTTAAGGTAACTATCAATAAGCCATCAAACATATCCAAGAGATTGATAAAAAGATAATGTTCGATGAACATGAAATTAAGATTCAAAATAATTATTAAGAGTTTAATTTCATTAAATTTGACAATCAAATTTAATACGCTAAGATTTTACTTAATATGGGAAATATTGAAGAAGGAGAAAAGGAAGCTTAGAAAATAATTGAAAACTATGCGTCAGATACTTTGAATTTGCATAATTTTGAATTCTAAATTTTAGAGTTATAAGGTCTTTTAGCTATGGCTAAGGGAGATATGAAATCAGCTCTTCCTATCTACTAAAAATATAGTCGAAGAGTGGAAGTGTTGTAAAATTCTGAAGACTCGCAAATAAAAATGTACTCATTTATGAAACTGGGTGAAGTCTTCTATAGACTATAAGATCATGAGGAGTCATTGAAGTACTATGAAAAAACTTAAAAAATGATTTAGGATGAGTATGGAAACAATCACCCTTTAACTTTAGATTGCCTTAAAGCAATGGGTAGTATATTTGTTAACATGGAGCAGCTAGATAAAGCCACAATAGTCTTCAATAAAGCTCTTGAAATTTGCTAAAATGTTTTTGGAGAGAAAAATATAATGACGGCTGAGACTTACAGATAAGTTGCCGATTTATTGAACAAAAAGTAGGAACCAAAGGCAATATTTTATTACGAAAAAGCGAGGGCGATATACGACTTCCTTTATAATGATGTTAATATTCATTCGGTAGTGATTTACAATAATATGGGAGGGCTCTATGAAATAATGGGTAATTATAAATTAGCAGAAGAAATGTGCTTTAAATCTCTGAGTATTAAGAAGCATTTACATGATGAAGACAATTTAGATGTCGCAAAGATTTACCAAAATCTAAGTCAGATAAAATTGAAGCAAAGTGATATTGAAAACGCCATTAGGTATATTTAGCAATCTTATGAAATTAAAGTGAAAGTGCTCACCTTAAAGCAACCAGAGACCATTAATACCCTAATTACTTATACAAAGATGCTAACTTAGGCAAACAAAACCGAAGGTGCTTATTAATTGTGCGATTAGGCTTACTAAGTTATCAAAAAGTAGTTGAGTCTAGAGGACCCAATTATGATACAACTCCTTTAGTTTATTGGATAACTCCAAGTTAAACTTAAATTAGTGAACTAGGCTGAAGATTCCTTCAAGACATTGATAGAAGTTATAGAAAAATCGTCAATATAGATGCTAAGAGATTAGTTCTATTATAAAGTCTAGAGAGATCTTGGTATTGTTTATGAGCTAATCGACCAATTTTTTCTTTTATTTTTACATAAATCTAAAATTCTTCCAATTACAGGCCTAGACTTTAAATTATTTTCTTCTATGGTTTATTGTATCTTCTATAGTAAGATTATTGATTTTAATTTAATTAGCTTTAAATTAATTATAATTTTTTATATTACCATGTGTATTTACTTTCAATATCAAACAGGTTGTAAAATTGTTTTTATTGAATGGATGATGATCGTATGATAGGAATATATGAGAATTGTCTGCCTCTTATTTCTAAAGATCTAATAGCTAGTTCAACTCCCATCAGTACACCTCAGCCCTCTCCATAAATCTCCGATTTTGTACAATCAGCTTAAGCCACCTAAGGGGTTTTGGGGTAAGACCCTAATTAGTTAAACTAAACCTAGACATACAGTCAAGTGCAATAAAACTTAGCTTTAGCTGAAATTTTTGGGATGCACAAATCTATAGGAGGAATGTTACTGAGAAGATAAAAACTAAGTGAAGGTCTCAAGCATCTAGATACAGCCATTAATATGCTGGATTAACATAAAAATTCAAACTAAGTGATGAATACCATGCAGGAAAAGTATGGCAAGAGCCTCAGGGAGATGAAGGAGAAGTGCTAAGAACACTTGGATAAGTATGGTTAGAAAAAGACTTGAGTTTTTAAGTACTATTTTTTATTTATTTCTTAATTATTTGGTATTAGGGGCTAGATGCATAAAAATCAGAATAAATCTTATAGTAAAAATTATGAATTAATATCATCATGAATCCTAATTAATTTATTAATTATTTTTATGTTTTTGTTGTCATCAAAGATAAGTATTAATTTACACTGAGTCATTATCCTGATTATTATTATTCCCATTGACTTCATCATCCTCTTCATCGTAACTAACCTCCTCGTATTCACTTTCCTCTTCCTCATCAGCTTTTGGCCTCTTCTTGGCTTCCTCTCTTTCCAGCTTTCTTTAGTCTTTTCTTTGTTATTTTCTCTCCTCAATCTCACTCAACATTCTCTCTTTTTCCTCGTATAATTCCAATTTAACCTGTAATTTTGCAGTTTATGCACCTGTTATTCCCAATAAAGCCATCAATATTTTCCCTTTTAATTCAATTTTCTCATTAACTTGCTCCACTGCCTAAATATTAGAAAATTAATCAAATTAACAAATAGATCAATTTATATATGTTTTTACAATTTATGCTTGTTCAGGCGTTTCGAATTCTATAAAACCTCTGCCTTTATTGTATGAAGACCCATCTGCTCTCAACAAATCAATATTTCTATTATGTTAAATTAATAATCAGATATAGTAAATGAACATACTTAATAATGCCGTAATCAGAAAAAATAATTGCTAAATCATCTTCAGTGGCTCTCTCATTAATATTCGATACAAAGATAGTTCGTCTATCCTTTTCATTCTAGATGATTATTGTAAAAATATAATATTTTATTACATCTATTTATAGAGAACTAAGTTCATCAGAATAATCTTTATTTTCTTATGCATTTTTTCTCTAATTTAACTTAGATTCTTGATCTTATCTTAGTTTAAGCTCTTCCTATAGTTCTTGTTCTAGTAACTCTATAAAAAAAAATCATTAAATTAATGAAGAAATTGTGCTGTGAAATATGGAAACAAAAACATTTCTCGATAATATTTCGAGTTTATTGGCTTACTTTACTGTCTTTGTTCTTCTAACAAACGTTTTCTCTCAAACTCTAACTCATCCTCGTCAATCTAACCAAGAGCATTATCCTTTTATAAATTCTAATTATTTTTCAGCTATTATTGTAATTTATATAATTGATCTTCATCATTTAAGTCTATCTACAATGAAATATTAAAAATATGCAAGGTTTATTTTTAGAAATTGATAGATATATAAATTGAAGAAAAACTTACATCTGAATCATCATCATCATTGTCAGCAACTTGAAGTTAATGTTTTTTCTTTTGGAGTTCGGCTTATTTCTGCTTATCTTATAAATCTCCTCTTTTTCTTTTACCCAACATTTTGTAAAATGAAATATTACTAATTAATTGTTAATATTTAGATTAATCAAGAAATATTCAGATTCATAGAACAAATGAGAGAGCATGAATTAATAAGAATTTTAAGTGTAAATGCAATTAATTAAATTTATAAGTCAAAAACATGAAAGTATAAGAACAACAATCATCTCGCTTATTAACATCAAAATTAATGCATCCTTTAAGGCAATCTTATCTATTAGCTTTATCAACAATAATCATGGCATAATTTATTTAACTTACCCTTTAAGAATCAGTATTTTCGTAATAGTATCAGATTCAGATACACGATTCTTGTGGTAATTTGGAATTTGACTCTCACTTTATGCATCCAGACATATACCTCTATGACTCTAAAAACCTCAGAAATGTGACTCTATAAGATTCAATGGAGTATCAAAATGCTCTGAATTTTGTGATTGGAGGTTAGGCAACCTCAGATCCACTAGCTCTGTAGAACATTAGAATTTGTACGAAAAAATTTCTGCTAGAAGTTTGTACTATGGATGACTCAGTAGACAGCATATATGTGAGTGTGGACTTAACCCCTAAAATGTGTTACATAGATTAAACTGGAGCGCATTAACACATTGATAATGCCACAGAGATACAAATCATCAATGATCAAGCAGTGGAATGTGCGCTCAGTGACTATGTCAAGTGCAGGAATAACTTTATAGATTCATGCAAGTTTATCGATTGTTTTACTACTTAGAGGAAAACCTAACCTTCAACTACAAATACTGAATAAGATAAGGACTATTTGTTCTCAGCATGTGTGCCCAAGTAATTTCAGGAATCAGAAAATTTGAATGTTTGTTACGAAGTCGCTTAAGGAAATTATTTCATAGATCACTTTATGAACGATGATGGTGGAGCTCTAGATGAATGGGGTGGTAAATAAATGCACACTTTCCTGATCTTAATCATAATAATCTCGTGTTTACTTTGCTGTGTGTGTTCGCTGAGTTGCTTCTATAACTACAGAGTGTTTAGGACTCATGAACCACCCTTCCCAGTACCTAAATTTTGCCCAGATTGTCTTTTCCCACAACGAGACTACAGAGAGATGTTGAGATAAAGATAAGATGAGGCACTTGAGGAAAGCATGAATGATGATAGTTAGCTTGGCACACACCATGGACATAATGTAATTACTGCGTTTAACATTGAGGACCCATAGCCTCTAAGAACACCTAATGATAATGAAATTCATGGAGCTGGTACCGGCAGTGGAGTGGCTGGTATTGCCAGTGGAGTTGGTGAGTATTTCACTGGCTTGTTTGGAGGTACAACAGATGCTGGGAATATTTTAATAAAACTTAGGTTCTTAATTTTCTGTTATTCAACTTGCTAAATATTATATTATTTATGCAATAATGCAGCACAAAATGCCTAACCTTAAAAATAAAAATACGATAAGTATAAACTACCTGATCTTAGCATATGAAGCAGTATATAATTCTTGTGGTAATATATTATATTTGAAGTTTTCTCAGTTTCAAAATATTTATTATCGTTCAAAATCAAAATAATAAATATAGAAACGATTAATTTAAATATAATCAAGATATTTATCACAACAGACTGTTTGAATTTTAATCCAACAAATCATCAATATTCTAGTCTCTCTATATGATTTTAATCATTCTTCTTGGTTACTAGGCTTTATCATTATTCAGAAGCAACTCATTAGTATTAAAGCTACTGCCCATATTTCTCACGCTATCATTAATCCTTAGAGCCATAGAATTCCTTCTGCTCTGATTAACAGTAAAATAATCTTATTGCTACTAACTTTGAGAGTAATCGCCTTTTTAACCCTGGTGTTTAGCAGTCTGAGGGTGGTTCTAAGAATTGTAAACTTTTAGTCTCTTAGAGGGTGGCAGATTAATGTTTTTAACACTTGTTGGTACAGCAGGGAGGGTGTTGAAATTTGATGAATTAATGGATTGGGATTTGAAAGGGTTCTGGTCGTTATCGCTAAAACTGTTATCAAAATCATCATCAACTTTATTCAGAGGGTTGATTAGATCGTCATTCAGGAAATTAGCAGCAGCTGAATTTTTCAAACTTTAGTTCGTAATTAGAGTCTCTGAGAATCTACTTTCACTTTAACGGAAGTAAGTTTGACTATCTCTTTCGCCTTTATTTATTGATTCAAATTGCTATGGCCTCTTAAAGATTAAAAATCTGAATAATAATTGCGAAACTATATTATTTTTTACCTCTTCTTTTGGCTTCCCTTATAAACCACTCTATTTTTTTCATCTTGCTATTTTTCATTAATTAACTCAAGCTCAGCGAGGTTTTCATTAGTTTTTCTTAACACTCTCTAAAGCCTCAATAAATCCTCCTATTGGTCTTTGTACATCTTTAGTAATTCTTAATATTTCTTGTCCAGTGTTCTGTGCTCCATCTAGTGAGTAATATGCTCTACTTTTTTGTGATTGCCCTCTGAAACATATTTCTATAAGCTTAAAGTTAAACAGTAAATTTATCGAATTTTATAAGGAAATCATTTGACATTATAAATGAACTGAATAAAAGTTAGGGATCTAATTTGTTACTAGAGATCAGACTCAACACTCTAATGGCTTATTTTTAATTGCTATATTTTGGAATGTAAATTACTGATTTCTTTGGTTTATTATGAATTTTCTGATTGTAATTAAAGTAATCTTTGCTGAAGGACAGCATACTTATTTTCAAGTTTATGGATTTGAGCAATGTTTTGAATTACAGAATTTTACTATGAAAGCTATTAATCTTGAAGTTATTTTTTGTTGATTTTGTAATCAAGTGGCACTTAATTTCCCTCCAAATCTGCTTTAAATATATCTCCCTCTTCGTCATCTGATTCTGATAAATCCAAGTCATCAGGATTTAGCTATCCACTCAATCTACTACTACTCTATCTTTATACATTAATTAAAATTGGAGGTTTGTTCCCCCCATTAATTGAAGTTTTTCTTTTGAACTAACTTAAGGCATTAAAATTATTACTGTTTATGCTATTTTGGGTATCTAAGCGGAAGATTTAATTCTAAGAGTTAAGCTTTTCAAGTTGTTCTTGTTTTTCATGGTCTCTAATAATGTCTAAGATTTTTTCACTAATCAATGGATATGTAGCTATTCTGTTTATTACGTTCTATAATTTAAAAGGGTAAGATAATTATAAAAATCAATGGGGTTTTGCTATACTTTTCAGTTAACTTTTTATAGAGGAACTCAAGTTCTTATTTTAGCTTTGTCAAGTCATCATTAATTGTAATTGAATTTTTAGTAAGCTAACAATTAAAGCTTTTGTTTTATGTTTCCTATTGTCCAATATTTTTATTAGTCAAATTCTGATTTACATTGTCCTATTCATAAGAATTTTGCATTTATTGCTATTTTTAGCGATTGAGTTTCCACTCTTTTCCATACAGAACTTCAAAGATCTCGCCAAGCTTTTCATCTTGAGTATTTAATTAAACATTGAGTTCTTAATTTCTTAATTCTGTCTACTCTATATCATCCATTAAGGTTGTTATTCGCTCATTAAACTTGAAATTTTAGTAAGTTAAAGCCTCCACTTTATTTTCAGACTCTATTAATTCTTTTTTCATAGATTATTCTGACAAGCGAGCTTCATCGTACTATTCAAAAAGTTTATTGAATTTTAGCTCCCATTTTTTCTTGTCTTTACGGACTTAATAAAGCTATTCTTCTAGAGATTGGATTAGTGAAACTTGAGAAGTATTTGTCAAAGTTAACTTTTTCTACAAACTATCGATTGCTCTATTAGAATTTTATGCCAAAGGAGGTTTGAGTTTTAACTACAATTCGTTTAGTTTATCATTTCCACCATCATTGAATTAAATGATTTAATTTTAATCATTTAAATTACACTACTTATGTTGATATCTAAGTCTCTTATATGCTTTTTTAAGAACCTTAAACTCTTATATTATTGATTGATAGTTATGCTCTTTGATAATTTTTACTTTATTTTAGTAAGAAGCTCTTGCTATAGACACAATCTTTAGATTTGTAAGAGTGTCAATTTGATATTTAAGTGAGGTACTGAGTGATAAAATTAAGTTCATAGCTTAATTGCCACCAAAACAATTTCTTAATAAATCAGTCAAAATAGACTCTCTCTTTGAGCTGAAATAACCATCCAGTGATTTACTCATTATGAAATAAGAAAGTTAATCATAAGTAAAATTGTTCAACTGAATTCCTTCAAGAATCCTCAAGTAAGATATCTTTTAAGTATGTAAGCCATTCGTATGATTTTACGCTGAGGGAATTTGAATAACGCATATTTAAGCAATTAAAACTGTTTAATCTTTTTTGTTTTACCTTTAACCAAGAGCTTTTACATAAAAATCCTCTATTTCGTTCATATTCCCTACATATCTCTCGCTTAGGTTATTCATTATTCCACTCTTTAAATTAACCTCTAAATTAGGTGAGTTTGGGACATCCAATAAATCATAATTTTTTTGCTTTATTTAGTCCACTTCAAAGATTCCAAGTTTCAAAGCAAAATCTGAAGAATCAGAGTTCAGTTTTATTTCTGATAATAAGTTATCCAAAAGCATGAAATTTAAGGTGTCTCTATTTAACTGAGTTGGTTCAGGCTGACCAAATAAAAATGAGGTCTTGCCACTAAATTAAGGTCCGCAAAAGCAAAGCGTTTAGTTTATACCCTGTATCTATCCTAAAACCTTGTAAGAACTTTAATTAATAAGAAAATACCCTTTCAAACAGAATTTCTAAACTGGTAAATCTCAAAAGTAGTATAATTGGCTAGAATAGAAATATTATTAATTATAAAATGAAAAGTCAATAATAGCAGTAGTAAGAGTAGCAGCATTCTTCCATAGACTCCCCAGCTCACCGCCATTTAAAATAGCTCTAAGCTTAGCACGATGATAATTATTTCTCCCAGTAGCAGGCCTAAAACATCATGAATTAAATTTAGATGCACTAGCACAGCAATCAAATCAACTATGAGTCCTAATTCTAATAACCTCAAGAGTAATAAAACTCATAATAATAAATGGCTGCCTAATATTAATAAATGTTAGAACTGGAACAACTTTCGAATGCTCAAGCAGTCCATTAACATTAGTAATAATAGATAATTTCTAATCAAAAGAAATAAGACTCATTTAATCCTCAAGTTAAATTGGAAAATGTCTAACATCAATAGTAGCAATACTACGATGATATTGGCATGTTAGGAAAGACTAGTATTTAAAACAATATAGAATTTCTGGCATAATAATTGCAAAAGTAGTAGCAATAGAAGAATTAAAACAAAGAAGCAAACTAAAGTATCGTTTAATTAAAAAACCACTCAAAATAATTTTACCATATCACTAATTTAATAATTATTATCCAGCAAGCTTTATATCCTATGATAAACAAGGTTTCACAACCAATACCATTAATTTTACCCTCACATAAAAGCTTGAAATTACTAAGCTTAAATTATGAGTTGTAAGAATTAAAATTTATTGAGAAGATTTTATTTGAACATACAACTTGTATGTCTTTCAAGAAAATTTTCCTCACAACTCCCACAACACTCTTTACAATGGTATAAGAGATCTATTTGCTTATTCGAGCGACAATTATTTAAAAACCACACTTTCTTATCATTTAAAAAGCAAACTAAAATTTGCAAATGCTTTAAAATTTAGACCCCCTATATTTACTTAACAATCAAGCGATTTTCGAGAAAATTTTGGCAGATCAATAATAATCTCAAAGCATCAAAGATGAGTAAGACCTAATGAAGATTATTGCTTAGTAGCAATAAAATGGAGGAGTTCCGATTAAGTTTATTATTTATAGTTGAATTAAGTTTGATAATTACATGGAATATATGAGGCAATAGTAAAAGGTTGATCCATTTTATGGCGTATACAAGTTTACAAATCCCTATGCCCCTCCTGAAGCAGACGGTGAGAACAGATTGACTTATGAAAACCTCTAAAAACTCACAGCTCAAAATGACTTAACAGTAATTCATTTATTTAATTTTAAAATGATTATGAACAAGGCTAAAATCTGATGTAACATTAATTAAAGCAGTCGCATTAGCTAAATCCGCTAAATATGATGGGGCCTCCTAATTCAAAGCAAATTAGGATATCTGGCAAAGGCCTTCTACTTACTATGTAAAATGAAATGAAAGCAAACTAGCCACCAACTAATTACTTAGATAATCCAGAAAACTTTGTAAGTATAAATTAAATACCTTAACCTTTATTTAGAAAAAATACTATGAAAAGATTGTTAAATGTGTAGCTGAAAACAGGCCTGATGAATTAGTGAAATATATCAAGTTGTTCAAAGAGTGTAAAAAGCTTGAATCCTTAAGAGAACCTTACTAAAAGGACACTGATTATTTTTATTAATAAAAGAATTATTGCACTTCGAAGATTGCAATTTTATTTTAGACATAATATGATATCCCAATTAATTGATTGGACATTATTGCATTTCACAGCGAAGAATAATCACCCAGAAACTGCAAAACTTTTGATTGAAGCAGGGCTTAATGTAAACTCAAAAGATGCTGTAAGTCCAAATATTACAACTATTAAACTGTGGCTAATATTTATCATTTATAGTTTCATAGAACCCCTCTAATCGAGGCAAGTGTCCATGGATCTGTTGAAGTAGCAAGACTACTTATTTAAAGTGGTGCTAATGTTAATCTTTTCAATAAATACTAAAACACTGCTTTGCATGTTGCTGCACAGAACAACTAAATAGAAATATGCAATCTCTTGATTCAATACAAAGCTGATGTCATGAAAAAAAATTATGTAAGTTTTTTGTCCTATCTTAAGGATATCCTATATTTTATTGATTTCAAATCTCTAACCTAATTCAAAAACCATAACCATTTTTGTAGGAATCTCAAACATGCCTCGACATTGCCATAGCAAGAGGATTCCCAGAACTCACTGATATTTTGGACTATCACTATAGAAAAGAGGTTATGTGGAAAAACAGAAATTGCCTGCTTAAAATCTACCTGGCTAAAGAAAAGACCTCCTTTAAGAATCTAAGTTTGGGCGTATTCAGGGAAATAATCAAATATGCTTGACATGAAATATAAACTAAAATTTTGAGAGTGAAAAGATAAATAATTATACATTTTGGTAACTCATAATATAAGCTGACTGTGATTATAATAAAAACTAAACTATATATGGATATTTTAAACATTCTTAATCATTCAAATAATATCTAAAAATTTATCAAGCTGTATAAGTTATTTGATAGTGAGTATTCTTTATATGTAGTAAAATTAAATAAGTAATAGGTAATTTCATAATATTTGAATGCTTTGTCTGTGTATATAAACTAGGAAACATTAATATATAGACTGCGATTATTTATTGATAATTCATTTGATTCACAAGTCTTTTAAATTTCTCTATGGAGCGAAATCTTGATCTAAACCAAGCTCTTTTTCATATAATACCTCAACTAATTTGTTGAATGTTTAAAAAATGCAAAAGACATCCAAAATATAGATTATTGATATATTCATAAATAATTTAATGTAGACTTTGCTTTTTCTAGATCCTCGTTAACAACTCTATATTATATCATCTGCTTCAGGAACAAGCATTCAGTAATCTCTTTTTCTGCATTTTTTAGTCTAATATTTAAGCTAGCTTCAGATTCAGTAAGTCTCTTCATTAATCTCTCCCTTAATGCCTCAATTGATGGTGGGCAAATGAAGATGAAATTAGTTTCAGGAAAAGCTTTGTAAACTTTCTTAGCTCCTTGAATATCTATATCTAGTAGGGGAATGATTCCTCTTCTCTAAAAGTCCCTGATTTGAGCTTTCTCAGTACCATAGTAATTAGTGTGGACTTTACAGTATTCAATAAAGTCGTCTGCTTCAATCTTTCTTTGGAACTCATCTACTGTCACGAAAAAGTAATGCTTTCCATGTTCTTCACCTGCTCTAGGTGCTCTTGTTGTAAATGAAACACTAAACCCGAATTTTTCTTTATAATTTGCTACCAGTTCACTGATCAAAGTACCCTAAATATATGAATTATGAATATCAACTGTTTAATAAGCATGGAGAAATTAATGAATGCTGAGGGAATTTTTTTATATAAATTAATTACCTTTCCAGCTCCAGATGGTCCGACAACGACTAAAGGTTTATATAGTTTATTAATTTCTTCATCACTCAAATGTTAGGCAAAATTTTCAATATTTTCTTAACTTTGAGAGAGTTATAATGATTCAGTGGGATGAGAACTCTGCATGAATTTCATATAGCCAGAATTGCTTCTCATAAACTGATTTTAGACTTAGATTAGCTCTTTAAACTTAGACTTGCTTAGAAGATGAGCATTTGTGAATGGAAAAGTGAAAGCACTAAAAAGTGGGACATTTAATTCATTGAATGTTTTCTCTTTCACATCAAGAGGAGCTGCGTGCTTTTGTTAACCTTCCATTAATTGAATTAAAATTAAGGGGGAAAAAAGTATTTTAATTAATTTGAAAGCAGGAGATTAGAAAATCCATATCCTTAAAATTGTGAATGTAAATAATAACAACAGCATATTTATATTATGATTTAATCTATTTTTGGTCAGCATTTCCTAAATATCAAACTTAGATTAATAAGACATACTTGTGACAATAGGTTTAATAAAATTTTTCATCGTGTTAGTATATTCACTATCCGTTGTTATTTAGTAATCCAGAAAGTTATCGAACTAAAATTGATATTGCTACTTGGGTACTCCATTCTAAAAGCTTTAAGTTTAAAATATTTGATAGATTATATTACTTTATGAGTTCCTTGAAAGTACAATGTCTTATCATGTCGGCTTACTCTTATGCAATCACCTTGGCTATAAATTTACACATTATTATAAAATAATAAATAATCTTACTCTTGGTCATAGTCTTGAGCTGGATATCTAGGTCTGACAGTACAGAAAATTTTAAAATACAAATTTTCTTTCAATTTTTCATTGCTTATTTGTTGAAAATTTTCAAGATAACTTAGGAAATCTTATTCCTATAACTCTTTTTTCCCTAATCTCTCCTACTCAAGGATGGCTTCTCTTTAATCCTTCATTAAATCTTCATTTTCATCTTCATCTGTACTAGAAATCAAACTTAGTGTTTCATCCATCTTAAGCTCCTAAATTTAACTTCCAAACTTATTCAGCTTCTTCATAGAACCTCTCTCATTTCTTTTAGTGTTTGAATTTTATTACTTGCTTAAACTCAAAACAGACTCTCTTAATCTACCAGTCCCTAAAGTATCTTTTTAATGGAGAGTTTCTTGGTTGGCATGAATCAGTCTACGGGTAGAAAGCATTATAGAACCAGGAGACTTTTGACGGTGTGAAAGCCGACTGCTAAGAAGATTAAAATTTAACACACTGGATGTTATCTGTGAATGTTCAATCGATCTCTCTGCTATTGTCTGTAAGTTCTTTAATTGCGGCTCTGTATTTTAATCTTTCTCAATCTAACTAGTATTGAAAACTACACCCTCAGCTAAATTATTGTACTGATAATTTTATGAAGCTTATGAAGAACTTCTACCAGTTTACACTTAATTTTCAATTTTCCCTTGATTTTAATAGTTTGAATATGATTTGCTTTAGTCTTTCTAAATAAGAGAGGTATTCTAGTCGCTATAGTTTCGCTAATAACCTTGATTTTTATCATTATCTACGCTTAATTTAAGTTTGAAGGGAATAGGAACAATTTTCTTATTGCTTCGTTTTTTCTTTTTCTTCCCAAGTTTTCGTTTAGACCCAGAATTGCTCATAGAGAATGAAATTGATGGACTCGACTTGTCCACTAATTGAATGTTTATGTCAGATGACTCTAATTTGTTTATTTTTTAGTAGGAGAAGTCCTTCGAAAAATCTAAGGAGAGATTGTTATGGTTTTATGGAATATGATTTGATTTGTTAAATGAAGAGAGGATCGATGTATCGTTGTTTAAATTCATTTTTTGTTTATGAAAAAGTAATAAATTTTTATTAAATCAAATTTTACTCAAAATTAAGTAGCTATAAATGTTAGATTTAAACATAAAAAGACAAATTTTATATTGAAATTCATTGTGAATTCTAATAAATATTTAGCATTCTAATATTTAATAATTTATTTAATAAAAATGAATAACTTCGCTTAATAAATGACTTTGACTCTTAGCAGTACATAAAATTAAGAGTCCTTGAAGCACAACCCGCAAACCCCTCTATAAAAACTTTAAACAATTTAAAATCCCACCCATTTTAGAAATAACTCTCAAAGAATACAAAAGCAGCATAATAAGCAAAGATTTTAAAGTGACAGCTTACCAAGTGATTACTAGAGTGTAAATAATCTTGAATAAGAGAATGAAAAGGAGTTACAAATGATGATTGATTAATAACTTGCTATGAGAACTCAAAAACTATTATAGTATAAGGACTTGCACAACATGATTATATTATTATTATTTTATATAAATTTATCGGCACATGACTAATGCTAGCTATACTTAAAGCTAAATAATGATGCAAAATTAAAATTAAAATACCTAAAAATCTAAAAATCCGTTCAAAAATAGCATAAGCACAGACTATTAAGATTCGCAGTTTGATATAAAAAACAATCATGAATCTCGAGGCAACCTATAAAATGTGAAGTTAAAGTCAATAGATGTTGTTAAAAATAATTGTTTATTTTTAGTTTAGTTTAATTGCTTTAATTAAGAATAAATTAAGATGCCAATTCTTAGTATAATGTTGACAATTTAATGAACAGTAGCATGATCGTTGACTTGAGTAAGTAACCAGAACTGCAGCATTAGTTTGATTTAACTAAATACATAAATAGTGATAGAATCTTCCCTTCAAACATCACAATCTAAAATATATATAAAATAAAGCATTCACATCTAAAATGTAAAATTATCTTTGTAAAAAAAATAGAAATCAAACTCATCGATTTTAAAAATTAATGATTGAATTAAATCAAAATCAGAATCATTAAAACAACTAATTCATTAATTTGCAACATTTAACTCCAGAAGTCTGTTCCTTTTGCTTACTATATGATTTTACATATTTTATAGAATATAGTCGTCATTATTTTGCATCATTATGCAGTCATAGTGAACCCAGCACTGCTGTTATTACTATTGAGCACCTTCTTCCACTTCTCCATCTTCATTTTCTAATTATCCTGACTACATAACTTGCTTCATTAGGCCATTAATTCCTTTACACTTATAGCAAAACATATTCGCGAGGTCTTTTAGGGGTGTCCCAATTGCACTCTCCACGGCTACTTCACATCTATCACAAATCCAAGGTTCTTAAATAGTTATGCCTGGGATGTTTTGGGCATTGCTTCCATTATTTTACTATAAATTAGCAAGTGCTTTTCCAGCGTATTAATGTTTTAGAAAAGTGCTGGAGCCATAACATTCATAATGCACTTGTATCAAGCATAAATCACAACACAGTAAAGTCTTGGCTGTGTTAAGTTCTTTACAAGCGAGGCACTTCTTAGAGTTCAAAGGATTCTAAAGCATGTTTTATTGAGAGATTTGTTTCAAAGAGAGTGGCCTCGCCGAGAAATATAATCCTCTATAAATTGAAATTTAAGGATCTTACTGTTATTACTATTGCTGAATTGGTTGGTTGTAGTTCATATGACTACCCAAGTGTAAATTGCTGTTTAGGGATGCACCCATTAATTGAGATATACTCGAAGAAGTGTTAGCGTTTACACCAAGATTAAGCAATGGCTACTGCTATTATTACTGTTAAAGTTGCTATAGCTATAGTGCTGCTGCGGTTTGGTTCATAATTTATTGCTAAAGTTAAGCAGCATCTATAGCCGCTGCGATTTGCTACTACTACTAATCTTGTTACTATTGTTGTTACATTTTTTGTTCATTACCAATCTATTACTATGCCTAATTTTGTTGTTGATGTTATTATTGATTTTACTGTATTATCTAATTACTTTTCTACTGTAAAGTATTAGTACTTTGAAATCCATTAGTTCCAACACATGCCATTTATTGAAGTGGTAGATTTTGACAATTTTAAGAGAGAATCATGTTATTGGGATCTTGCATGATATTTTACTATTGAAGTAGCATATTTTACTATAAAATCCCATTATAGAGGTAATTCTCGTATGCGTTTTGAGAGTATTGTTAAAACATTGATTACTGATTTAATGTCAAATTAATATTTAAAAGTTTAAAATACCAAGATTTTATTTGATTTAAATTTTGTCCAAAATGTATCAAAACAAATTTTATTTTTTCTAAACTTATATATTTGAATATTCATGAATTAAATATAACGCTAAAAACTATATATTGTTGAATGAAGTAGAAACAGATTAAATAAGATTAAGATTTCACCTAAAATAATAGTAGAAACCTTTCTATAAATGCAACAAATAAAACAAAATTCTAAACTTTGCAAACCTAGAAATTAAGTTCGTAGAAACCATAAGATAAGTTATGGTTTTAAGGAGAAACTATACAAAATAATGCATTTTTTGTTAATTATATATATATCTATAAATATACCAAGAGTGAAAGTCAAAGATAATTTAGACCACAATATAAATATCAAATCGTTTTTAAAAAATTATGAATTATTCTTAATTTATTTAGTATTAAATGTTGTTAAATGAAGGAATACTCCAGACCATAAAATATTTCCATGATCACGAATCGCTTTAAAAACATCGAAAATCTTAGCTAAGTGATGAAAAAATAGAACAGCTAAATAAATTAGCAATGAAATCGTACATAGAACAAATACCTGATGGAATCATTAATAAATTGTAACACTCTGATTTCATGTAATCTCACTCAAATGATAATGATTAATCCTTGACTAAAAATTAAGTTAAGAGAAGTAAAAACTTATCATTAGATGTAGGCCGAGTAAACCATACAGTGATTGACAAAAGTTAAAGTGTAAAGGTTAGTGGAATGAGAAATAGATCAACATTTTTCAATTAAAAAGTATAGATTGAGAAATTTAATGATTAATTGCATATAAGTCCTAGAGTTTAGAACTCGAATAGATTCGATGATTTAAGCTAAAACATTTAATTGTAAGAATTTTCTATATTTTTCTAAGGTTTTTAATGGAATATTACTAATTACTTTAAACATAAGTGATGAAGTTATAGATCCAAGGATGCTCTCTCCTAGTGACAAGAATTTCTATTTCGTTAATAAATAAGACATTTCCTAGTTTCAATCTTTTCAATTGAATTTGGTCAAGCCTTTTGAGAGGTCGAAATTAAAAGTGTTTTTGGCAACCTCGGATAGAAATTTCTTTAAATTTTAATCTTTAAAAATTTTCTTAGAATGTATTCTCAATTTTTATATGGCTAAATCATAGTGATCAGCAAGCAATTGAAAATTTCAAGAAGAAATTTCTGAGTCCTTCAGCTTACAGTACCTAAATACCTCATTCAACAACACATAAGAGAGTCGTTGACTTTAATAAATTTATTTTATAGTATAAGGACTCAATCTAAAAATTAATTGCTGTTTTTTAATTTGTAGATTATATTAAATTGACTTAAAAAGAGATTTATAAGAACATAGAATCACCAAGCCACATTCATAAACTTGGAGAAAACAAAGCAAAAATTTGAAGCCATTATACAAAAGACCTGATTAAGTTTAGAGTCTAAACTAAACAATGAAAGATATAAAGAGAGAGCACAGTAAGATACAAAATTTTGAGATGCTGGAATTATCAAGAAATTAGCAATAACCTCAACCATTCTCTTAAACTCTTTAGAATCATTCTACTTTCATAAGAAAAATTTAAATTTTCGTTTAGATAATTAATTCATAAACTTTTTAGCCAAAAGAATTATTCAATATTTCATGACGGAAGGTTCAAGCTCTTATGTTCCAAACCTACCCACTCTAACGGATTAAAATCAGTATTAAACTTAGATAGGTTACTATAAAACTTTGAATACTATAAACGAAAAGCTATTTAAGAAAAAACGAATAAAAAGCCTTATTGAAAATAGGAGGTAGTCTTAATAAGATAAAGATAAAAATTCAGAAAATGCTATTATCCAATTAAAATGAATAACTATATTATTTTTTAATTTATTGCAATTTTAAACTATCAATTAGTTAATAAGTTTTAATTTTATAGTATTGATTCGCTTTTGGAAAGGTAAAATATAGAGTAAAGTATATTGAAGATGACTTAAGATTTTGAATAAGACCTTAAAGACATTGAGAAAAATGTAGTGAAACAAATTGTTAAGTATATGAGCTTATTCATATTGTAAATTTAATCAGTAGTATAGAAATTAATTAAATTAAATTTACTTAATTTATATATAGCGTTTATCCTTAACTTAAAAGTTATAGTTATCAGTAAATAAATTTTAAATTGTTTAAATGATATTCAAGATTGAATATCCATGACGTCTTAATTTATTTATATTTAATTCTTGGCCTGCAATTTCATGTTATTACATTTTTGAATATTTTGCAAAACCTTATTTGAGCTTAATTTTTCAGTGTTTTTCTCGATTTAATTTTTAAGCAAAGTATTTTTGCTTTCATATTTTTCCACACTCAATCTAGCAGACTAAGAGATTTAATTTTAGGGTATTGGAGATTTGTGACAATTTGATAGCTTTGATTGGGATGCATAAATTCTTTATAAAATATAGAAAAACAATTAAAATAATGAGATACGTCGCTATATCCATATTTGTGAAAAGTATGGGTTTTTGTGCTATTCTAAAAAGCAGGCTAATTAAAATAAACTTGTGAAATGAAATCTAGATCTTTATTTCTCTCTGCAATTTTCTTATCTTTCATGCTCTCTTGCTATTGCTTTTTAAGCTTTTATTGCCTTGCTTTTTACTACTTATTTTTCACATGATTAAATAATTTCTCATTATATGAAGGTTATAAGGGTTACTCCTCGATTTTAGGTTGATGATGTTATATATTTTTCTCTTTAATTATTTAATTTTGTTATGAAGAATCATGTTTTGAAAGGGATGGGTCAAAATCTTGAATTAAATCTTCGTCTACTTGCAATATTTGATCAGCTTTAGATGACTAAAATTTGAAGTCTTTTTGATCAAGCGATTTATCTCTTGAGGCTTTAGTCAATCTAGGGAGAATATCTTTCTTCTTTTCAAATAAGTGATTTATTTTTAGGGTACCCCCCCAAAATATAAATCCTAAAATAAATATCTCTCCTGATTTGAAATATAATTCATTTATAGGGATTTTTTTTATTTATGGAATTATTAAATAAAAGTTGGGAATGAAATAAACTTAAAATCTTTTTCTTAAATTATATTAACTCATGAGTATATTTTTTTCATAAGGGGTCTTTATTTTCTAGCCAACTGTCAATATTTAAGATTAATCAAGAGGAGTATGAGTGATTGAAGCTTATCCATTGAAAGACTTGTCATGAGAGGATCTTAATTAAGATCTGTTATTAAGTCTAGATATCTTCTTGATTTTGCGAATATTTATACATCTCTGAACTAAATGGTGAGATGGCGAGACAGCTCCAGTTGTTTAACATTCTTTCTTAGATTTAACTAAAGTACTTAGATCTAAGGTGTAAAGTTGTAAATCTGAGAGTCTCTCAATTTTTAAAACTTCTTACTAATTTTCATGCTAGTAGTTAATATTACGATTCAGTTTACTCACTTTCTCTTATCCAATATTTGGGCTTTAATTAGAGTTTGCAATCTTAAATCCATTAGTTGAAAGTCCGCACATACTTGACCCTTTAAGATGAAGTTATTAATTCAGCTGCTTATAGCTCTATACTCTTGGAGACTTACTTTAGTTCTTACTTAAGTCATTTAAAAGGGTTTATTTTTTAACGGGTAGATCCTGCAAGATCTTTTGATGTTTACCTTGCAACTAATTAATATCAAAGGGATTGAATAGTTCTTATTTTGAGGTAATACCATTCTATTCAAGATGTCTTTAAATCATTTATATCGTGCTTTGATTCCTTGGAAGTTTGCTTAAATCTTTCTGGTTAAGGTTGAAGCTAGCACATGATTTGGATTCTTGAAGATTTCTAATCAGAAATGAAGTAGATTGTTAGTTTGCAGTCTTACCCTCATATTCAATAGTATTTAAAGCGTATCTTTAATCATCTTAAATTACTTGAGAGCCCTTCCTTGATTTCAAAATATCTATCAATTTCTTGTTTTCATCTTAGCTTATACTCTAAGAGTTTTCCTTTCTCATTAGAGTTTATCTCTTATGAGATATTGATTGATTTTAGGAATTCAGATTTGATGGTTGCTTAATTTAAGGTAAATTTACGATTTAGGAACTTTCCTTACTATGCAATAATGATTTTTAATGGGAAGATCTAACACTGAGTCTACCAGTAATCTATTTTCCAGCTGCTTGCTTTGAACTTTTATGCAACTCATATTGTGGCTCAAGTTCGTTTTGCTCGTTATCCATGTAATCATGAGAAACTTGAAATTATTCTGCACCGACCCTACTTTAATTTTGTGAATTCTAGTTGCTCTCAGATCGCATTTATGATTGCAAAATGGAGGCATTTTTCATTTCTTTGATATGTTAAAACAATATCTAATTGTTAAAAATCATCTAATCTGCTTTACTTAAGACCTTCTAGCTTGCATTTTATTATATTTGCTAATAATTTCCACTTCCACGTCCTCTATGAGAGATAAAGTCTTTCATTTAATTAGGTAATATTCACTGATCTTTAAAGCAAGATTCGCGATCAAAATTTTACTCTTGATGGTGTTACTTATACATATCTTGGGATATATTATATCTTTGCGATTACATATTAATAAAATTAAAAGTATCTAAATAAAATTTATTATAGTATAATTTACTTATTAAACTTATTATAATTTTTGAAATTAAAAACCTTCTTAAATTTATTAATAACTATATTTTAATCATATCAAATCTTAAAATAGTTTACTTTTAATTTAAATAAATATTTATGTAAATTTCTAACAGATTAAAACATTTCACTGAGTTTATTTTAGAGAAAATCTCTTATATTAAACTTACTTCTTGCACTAAGCATAGGCTTTACTTGTTATCTCTCTTACTCGACTTTTTCAATGATATAGTTCATATCGATAAACTAAGTTGGCATAATTCCCTAATTTTTAGATATGAGGACTTGATTTTACTCACAAACTTAGCCTTTCAAGGCATTCTAAATATTTATATATAATTTTAGCAATTAAAAAGATTTAATATCAAATTATACTCTAGTGTATTTATGATTGAAGTTACTTACACATTTATCCATTGATAGAGTAGGAATTACTCTAGATTTTATTATTGGAGAATTTGCTTATGTTTTTGAAATGACTTGTTTGACATTTGTAGCCTCTTTCGCACTATCATTATAGACATTATAAAATCATAAACATAATATTCTCAATACAATCTAAGCATAAAATATATAATGGCCTTTATAAACATAATCTAAGTATAATAAGCGAAATAGGATCAATATTCTAGCTATTCCTCTATAACTATGACCTTTTAGTATGATCTTTAATGAATTAAGTGGTCTGCGTTGATTAACCACTATTTATTATATAGTCTGATTCCTAATCATTTATTGAAGGAATTTATTAATAAATTTTCTAAATATAGGACTAATTATTGCTTAATAGAATAATATTAAACAGTTAATTAGTAAAATTTTAAACTTGCTTATAATGATTAATTACAAACTTTTTGTGCTTTTTATATAAAAATATTTTTTATAAATTAAACAGTAGATAGATAGAGAGAAAGTTTATTACAAAGGTTTCATTAACAATATAAACCCTTTCAAGAAAGTAAGTATATTTGCTAAAAAAAATTAGACGAAAAAGAATTTAAAAAGTAAGTTTTAAAAATTAGAATTTTAAACGTATATAGAAGACTCTAAATTATAACCTAACCACAAAGAATTAAAATGATAACTTTTTTAATAAAAAAATAATTAACCCCATTTTTAAATTTTGACGATAATAGTAGTTGATTGTTTAGTTGTTGACAAACTCTTTAATGCTTAAATTCCTAGATTTTAATCATTCTTTGAATGTAGTGAACATTAGTTATCATTAAGAAAAACAAATAATTATTTAAACAAAAAATGCATAATTCTTATAGATTTTTTATAAAATATAAAAATGTTGAAAATTATTCAACTGAGTGTAATTCCTACAAAAGTAGTTCAATACTTTTATGTCATATGAAATCTTATAATATTTTATGTTTATATGAACTTACTTTAATTTCTTATTATGAAGTGAAGTGATCTGACTTTGCGAACTCTAATTCCCTCCTTAAAGATGATCAGACATTACTTTTAATTGATTGTTAGATTATAAATTATTAAGATAGATTAATAATAAAGTTATGGAGTAATTATACAGTTTAATTTAATTATTGATATAATTTTGAAAATATTTAATCATTTTGCATTACAAATATCATATTTATATTATGAAAATAATAGTAAAAAAGAATAATCAACAAGTGTAATAATTGCAAAGAAAAATATCAAAATATTAATTAAAAATTGGAAATGTAGAAATTGGCTTAGGATGATCTAAAATAAAATAAAAACGAAGATTTTCAAATGAAGTAGAGCTAATCAAATAATTAAAAATATGGATTAAATTTGATTGATAGTAGTTCCAAAATATCATTAAGCTAGAGTAAGAAGGGATATGATTCAAGTTAAGCATCAATATAAACTATCAATAACCATAATTAGTAGCTTCCATTAGACATAAATTAAGAATTATTTTATTAATTAATAATTCTATATGTTACTTAAAAATTTCACTAAAGTCTAAATTATACTTTTATTATTCTTTAAGATTAACAGCAATAATAATAATAACCGATTACTCGAATAAAACAAGCTCCGTATCAAAAGATTCTTAAAGAGATAGAGTTAGAAGCTGAAAAAATCCTTCCGAATAAAAAACTTCTAACTTTTTTCGAAGATATGTACGAACCCCTGAAAGTATCAGAGGACGATATAAATAACCTAAGAGCTATTTTAAGAGCCATAGCAGATATTTCAGCAAATGAAGGTTAAACAATGCAGTTAGAAGAGCAATTAAATAAAAATATTATACTTAAGAGGGAGAATGATTACACGACAGAGCAGTTACGAAAAGCTAAGGAGATATTTGACGACTGTCAGAAGCACGATATGGAGATGTTTGGTATAAGCAGAATTAACAATTAAAATTTAACTTAAAACTTTTAGAAAATCAACAGAGACCAGGTCATAGGGAAATTGGCCACTGAAAATCCTACGATAGATTAAATTCCAGCTAAAATAATGGGATAACATAAAGCTTTGTTAGAGGGAGATCTTGAGAAATATTAGGAATTGAGAGACAATAAATTTTCACAAGAAGAGATACTCAATTATCTTGATGACTATAGAAAATCAGATTTGTCCTATTTTGATAAGTAATTGAGTGATGATCTAAATGTCGAATTTAAAGGTCTAAATCAGCAAGATGATTTTGAAGAATATTAATTTGACTTTGACATGGATTTTACCCAAGAGACACCAGGCATGCTCATAAATTTAGACAATAAGCCTTCGGTGTTAGAATAGAAGCCTCACTCTAAACCACGTCATATTGAATCTGAAAAGATTAAGCTTAAAATGTTCGATGAGCTAGAAAACATTGATCATATTATTAAGTCAGCTGAAAATAATGTGAAAATGACACGCCACGAATATTTGCATCATTTGAGATTGGTATATCATGAAAAGGTTACTGGTCTGAAGTAACAAAGAGATTTATTTCGCAGTTAGCTTAATAAAATGCAAAAGGCCCATACACTTCAAATGAGAAATATTGAAAATTTTGCTTTATCGATAGCGGCTGATATGTTCAGGAAAAAAGCTGAATAAGTACGAGATATTTTCAAAGTGGAATCTGATTAGCTCAACAAAGAATATTATAAGTTACACAATTTGATGGGCTTTTATGAAAAACGATTTGAGTCACTAAAGACTTTCCTGGCTACCTAAGAATCTCTACTCTAAAATTAATACCTTTTTATGACTGAAAACATGAGGAAAAAGAAGAAATATTTAAGGTAGAAGGAACAAGCTTTGTTAGAGAAAAAAGAACTTGATAATGAGAGATTTAGTAAAATACCAGTCAAAGAGTTTATGAGATAAGAGTTTGATTTTTATGGGTTCAATATTAAAATTAGCTAGTATGACTAGAGTAAACTTGTTAAGAATATGATATTCAAGAGATTTGAAAGAGAAAACGAATAAACAAAGGTTCAGCTTAAATTTGCTAAAAATGAAGTTGAAACTATGTAAAGATTAATGGAACTTGCTTAAAATTAAGAATCTAAGGCTAGAATTGAGTTGTTTTAAGTTTAATAAGAGTTAGAGCAAGAAAAGATATTGCATTTTAAGAATATTGCTCTAAAAGAGAAGGAAAACTAAATTAACATGCAAAGAATGAAAAATTACTGCTAGAAAATTATAGATGACTATAAATCTTACAGGCAGCTTGTTAATTAAGAGAGTCAAGTTAATTCTTTTATTATAGCGAAAGTACAATTTATTAACAATTAGCTTTAATCAACAAAATCAGAAAGAAATATGCTTTAACATATACTAAAGTATCCTCATATTTGCAAAGAATTTCATCTAAGAGTCAAGTCTCAAGTTGCATTTGACACAGCTAAATAAATGTTACTTATAAATCAAGTCTACAAAGAGTTTTTTAATGGTCCTGGTGGCATGCCAATTATTCCAGAAAATAAAGCTTCATCTTCATAAGCACGAAGGAGAGATGAATATTAACAAACATAAAAGGCGAAATAAGGGGGAAGATCTTCACCAACAATTTAAGAAGTTTCTATATTTAACAGGTAAAATTTACTGAGCTCAGATAGACAGATTGATGTAATGAGTGAAGATGTCAAAAATTATCTTGGAGATATAATTTATTCGTAGAAGCAAAACTAAGGTAGTTACAATGTAAATAGCAATCAATCTTAAACTACTAGATTATATTCTTCATAGTACCAAGACCTAGCTTAGGGATCAGCAGTATAAAATTCAATAGAATGGGCTCTTTCAAGTAGTGTGATTCAAAATCCAAATGAATCACAGCAGATGGATTTGACTGCAAGACCTCTGCTAACCTAGTCAACAGTAGATACCCCTATAAATTTATTCAGAAGAAACACCTTACTTAATAAGGCAAACTAAATCTTATCTTTGCCAACAACTAGAGCTCAAATGAGGCCTGGAGCCAGATATAACTTTAATCATTCTATTCAAGATCCTTTACAAACGATGTATGATTACAATAAGTTTGGAGTCAGAGAGCTTCAATAAAAGCCTTTGCTTATAGTTTAATAAATAGAGAATAAGAGATTGGCAAAGAGGAATTACTTGAATTAGTCTTTGCAAAATCCAAACTTAAAATGGAATGAATTGTCTACTGATGATAGGTTTAATGAAAATTCACTTGATCAAACAATTATATTGATTTCTTAGAAATTTATTAAACTCATTAATTTCAAACATTAATACCGATAAATGGGAACAAAAGATATCTAGAGCTTCATTTCGAAAAGAAACATAAAAAGCGTGAATTAAATAAAAGCATATCACCTGAGCCTATATAAGAATAACTTATTTTCTTTTTAATTCAATAACATGCTCAAAGGTTAAATACTTTTAGGGATTTACAATCGAAATATAAGGCTAACTACTAAAGCTTAAATGATAGACAGACCAGGAATATTCCTATAAACCAAACTTAAAACTAAGTCCTATAGTAAGATTCGATACAAATGAATTCCTAAGAACCCAAGCCTACTCAGAGATAGCAGACTAAAAACCCTTATTCAATTGATAGGATAAGAGAAAGGCACATGCAAATACGTAAAAATCTCAAGTAACAATAAAACATGTCAGTAAACAGTAAATTTGAGCCAGGTTTGTAACAAACTTCTTAAAGATTTGTTGCCTAAAATTCAACTACTAAAAATAGCTTGAGTAGAAAACTAGACTTTCAGAGTGATAATGTCAATCTATTCGATAATAAAACCTTGAGATAAATAACTCCACATACGCTGAATAATAGACAGAGAGTAATTGATTAGTAGAACTTATCAACTACAACAACCAAGAAATTAGAGAAAGACAGCTCTCCAAAACATTTTTTTAATTCTATGAATCAATTATTAAAATTTTAGATAAGAGCAAGTATATTTCATTTATATATAGAGACCCTTGATATTTTTATCTTTAAATATTTTATAATTTTAACATTTGAATAACACAAATAGCAGAGGATAAAGTAGAGAAAAAGATATTAATCAAATTTAAGAAACTTAAAAAAGCGTAATATTTGACAGAGATGACATTTTAAACATTATTAGTGGAAACAATAAGTTCAATATACCTCCTAAATCTAATTAAATTAAACAGTGAATAATAAATGTAAAGAATGATTGCTTAATTATATATTATAAATCATTGATTCTTTCTTAATTTTATAATATTGGTGAGTTACAAATGGGTTCTAATTAATGAGCGAATTCTAATTTCTCTATTTTGAATTAGTTCAATCATGCAATATAAATAAAAGATTAATTTAAACTTACAATTGCTATTATTATGGGAGGAAAAGATTCTAAGCCTACTTAAGAGCTACATCAACAAACTGTTGACCCAAATCAGCCAAAACCTTAATTATGATGAATATTTATTTCACTAATATGAAATTATTACAATATATTCTGTTAAATTGATAAAACCTGAGTATTGCCAAAAGAAAAATGTCAGGTCAACAATGCCAGAGGAGAAAAAGAAGGAGATTGAGCATTTTGGAAACGAAGGAGCTCCGCATTTTATGATAGTGGAATATTGCAATGGATGTGGATATTACAGATATGCTGTCAGTGTCGCTGAAAAAATCGAATCACTTTATCCACAACAATTCTTATTTTTAAACTTGTATATTCAAAGAATTGTATACAATTAAACCTATTCTTTAGATCATTCACATTAATTGATTTATCGAATTTAGCACACAAAATATCAAATAAGGTAAATTTTTAATAGATGTTTTTAATAAAATAATAAATTCTACATTGAATTGAGACCTGACTCTGAATAAACAGGAAGATTGGACGTCACAATGTTTATCAATCAACAAAACAAACAAATTGTTGACATGAGTTCAGGCTATAAATTCCATGCAACAGATAAGGGTGATGATATTCCTTATAAAAATTGGGAAGCATTCACCAATAAAGTAGACAATGCTCTTCTTGGATAATGATTTAAAGACTCATCATGATTAAATGAAAATGAGAATTAGTAAGGGTAAGGGAGTAATTTATTCAACAAAAAGAGATGATAATGCCTAATATAGAATATTCTTAATTTACTAATCAAGTTAAGCCATTTTATTTTATCATATGGACTAATGACGTGTTAATCTAATTTATCATCATCCACAAATTATTTACTTTCCAATCTTTATTGTATTAATGGTAATAAATCTATTAAGAAATAAAAATATAAATCTAAAAACATAATCAATTAGCATTCGAATTGAACATTTCTATTTTTTCATTTACTTAAGGTGATTAATTTTTTCCAAATCCTCCCAAAGCTTTAAGTAAACTGAACTTACCATCACCACTTTTCAAACTATTACTTTCTAAAATTTATTGTTAATTATCATTTTAATTCTCACTCCATCCTGCTTAAGTTAAAGTTTGCTACTTTTTAAATCCTTAAGCAAGATTTATACCTAGAGCTCCACTTATAACTTAACCTGGGCTGCTTTATTGATTATTGCAAGAAATATTTAATTACTCATTATCAAAAAAATATAATTTATCTAAAATATGTTTTTTAATGAAACAAATCTAAAAATTTGGCTATTTTTCTTTCACAAGATTATTAAAGAAATTACACTATATAATACCACTTCGATTCTTATCAAGCAAAAACTTCATAAACCCACCTTTCAGTTTATCTTGGAACTACTACGCTTATCTTTACTTTATAACTTCTTTAATAGCTTTCAAGTCCTCACTCTCCTCTTTATCTAAAAGCCCATATATTACCAACTTATCACCATAGTTTAAGGATCTATAAGATTATTTAGGCTTTGTTGACTCTTAATTTAAGGTTAAGGGGTTTTGGGGTTGCTATGTAAAGCCTTAATAGTGCTTAATTTATTTTATTTTCTCAAAAAGGTCAGCGTCAATTTACTAGGGATTTTTAAGTTTCTCAACTTTAAACCTCACATTTTTCTCAATAAAAAGGTAAAGATATGTTTCGTAAATAAAATTATAAGTTGAGAATTAGTAATTAGATTGTTAAATTACGATTTTAAAATAAATTTAATTAAAAATGCTGTTAAAACCGAATAAGGCAAATATTGGAGTTTCTGATTAAAAAGAATTTTCCGCTCGAGATTTGTTAGCCCTGTCAAAACAATGCTCTCCATCTTCTTAAGGCATTAATATGAGTAAACAACTTTCCAGTAACTTATAAAAGAAGAATCTAGAGATAAATATTACGCCCTTTGATCTGACTATTCTAAATGATATGACAGACAGTAAAGTTTATGATGTACAGAGAAAGAATGATAAGGTTGATAGCTAATTTTTTAGCTAAAATGGATTTAATTCTGAAAATGTAATGGTTATGAGAACTGCTTCTTCTCAAGAAAATTTTAGTTAAATTCTCTCGAATAGTATCAAAGAATAACTGCAACATTACCCAATAGGACAGACTTAACATTAAAAATAATCAATGAAATCTTGTGATGAAGTTATGATGAGATATAATGGGGATGGCTAGATTGATAAAAAAGTAGATATAGTAAAAATTTAATAAAAATATCAGGCAAATGCTATAGAAGATCAGGATTAAGATTAAGGTCTAAAAGTGATCTTTGCTGATGATTCAGAGTTTGAGGAAAAACATAATGATGTAAAAATGAATCAAAAGATATCATTTAATTCAATATTGTTGTTATTTATTAATTAAAATCTAATGACGATGACGATTTGTCATTCACTGAGTTCAAATGTAAAATGCAAAGCAAAGAGAGTGAGCAGACTGACACAATAAACAACTATATGAACTCAATTGAAAGCTATAGCAATTATTAGCCTATTCAAACTATTGTAGAGAATCAAAAATCTTCACTTCTTACAAATAATAACAATTAGCAATCCATCAATAATCCATCATGCTATCATAAGAGCACTTAGTCTTAAGACAGTGAAAAGAAATCAATTCAAAAAATATCTACTTATTAATTGAATCGTGAAAATACTGCTTAGTTCATTTGCCCTAATAACCCTAACGAGATCTTAATATTTTTTATTATGTTAATAATAAGCAAATCTACTCTTCCTAAAGTTTCCTGCTTTCACCCAAATCTATGATGAACACAATAAAATTGCATCAAGTTTAGAGCAAAAGGAATATTGGAGATCAAGGCGATTTAATCTCAATGGATGACATAGATTCAACTTAAACGATAAATTCAAAGTAGCAAACAGTTTTAAACTCAATGATGTAAAGTTAGAAAGATTTAACTCTGAGACTTAAGCAAGAGCAAAACAACTTAGTACAAAATGAAATTTAGAAAGTTTATCAAGGAAAATCTAAGGTTAAGAGATAAGAATCCTTGCATGAGCCAAGCTCTGTTTAATAGGAGTGCAGTCTTAATCATCCTAATCATGTTAAAAGAATTAAATAAGTAGATGGCTATTAAGTCAATCAGAGTCTAGTTAATTTTGAAAATCTAGAAAGAGAGTAATTGAAGGAAGAATATCGAAAACTCAAGAAATAGCTTTAAGAGATTGCTTTGAAAAATCATCAATCTTCCTAAAGTAAAAGTTAAACAAAGTAAAAAGCAGGTCTGACAATTGATAATTACAAGTAACAATAAGTTAAGCAAGTTTGCTCATTCAAAGAAAACTAAAACTAAAAGCATACTTCTTCCACTTCCAAAGATGTCTCAACTATAGAAAGCCTTCAGAAGTCTACAAACTAGAGCATAAATTACTCAAAAAAAGAATAATAGAAAAATCTTGATGCCAAAAGAGATCAAAATTTAAGTTAGTAAAAGAAAATTGAGGAAAAAATATTGAACAAATAGCAGAGGTATAGCTGTTCAAATAATAATACACGTTAACACAACTAATTTAATTAGTCTTTATAAAAAGAAAGAAATAATTCTATTTAATAACATTCTCATTAGAAAGACTAATTACAGCCTTTGGAAAAAATTAAAGATATAAATCAAATTAAATCCTAAACATATTAAGAAAGATCTCATAGAATGGGTAAAAATTAGAAAATTGATAATTAATCTCGAAACTTGTAACAATCTCAAGATATTATTTTTAACAAAAGTAAATTGAGTACACTTGAATATCCATTGATGCATAAATTAGTTCAAAACTCAAAAAGAGAGTCTTATCTAAAGACTGAGAAATAATTGCAATACTAGAGTTAAAGTGCTAGATCTAGTATAGCTAACCTTAGAAATGAGAATAATTTAAGAAATTTAAAGCATAGTTAAAATTAAAGATTGAATAGTAAGGCGAATCAAAACTTTAATGAATCTTAGCTTTATAATAAAAGTTCCTACAAAAATAAGAATGACAATTAAAAAGATCTAAAACATTCAAAATCGATTGAGAGGTCTTAGGGTAAGAGCATAACACGTAAAAGAAATTGTTAAAAATAGAAAAAGGAAAATTAATTAGAATAAAAGGGCTATATTGAAACTCAAGGGCATTCGAGATCAAATGAGAGATTTTACGAATTTGAAAAGCAAAGAGGTTCGGTGACTCCTTAAAATTTTCATCACCATTAGTGCAGAAAGCATAGCAAAAAATCTAATAGCTTTTTAAAGTATTCAAACGATAATAAAAACAGAAAAGACTCAAGCTACAATAAAGCAAAGAATCACATTAATGAGTGTTCAAGTTAATTTAATATTGATTTTGAAACTTAAAAGCGACATCTATCTAGCTTTGATAACAGAAAGCAAACTGAATTTTTAAAGAACCAATAATTAAGAAAGTCTTTGGATTAAGCAAACAACTTTTAACATCTTGAATAAAACTCCAAGAGGCAAAGATCAATTTCTACTAAAAAGGATGAGGGCTTTTATTCCTCCAATAAATTAAGGGAGAATAGCTGTTTGATTATAGATTAACATTCACAAGATAGTCATATGTATAAAAATTGCTATAACAAAGAAGAAAGATAGATTAATATATCTCCTTCCAAGCTAAACAAAGAACTCAATAAAATTCTTGAAACTGAGAGAATGATTAAGGAGTATAAGGAAATTATCACAAAAATGTAAAGAGATTTGTACTCAAAGAAAAAGTCAATTGTAACTTAAGTTGTTAATGAGGATAAGCCACTAACTGTAAAATAGAAGTAACTCCAAAAAAGTAGCTAAAATTAAAATCAAAAAGGCAGCTCTAAGAAAACTCCAAATTCTTTACTACAGAAGAAAAGAATATTTTAGGAAGATATTAACCCAAAAGAAGCATTAATGCCTTTGCTTAAAATTGCTGATGCAGATTCACTACGAATAAAGAATATTAAGCGAATTGAAGATGCAATCGATATTATTAGGCAAAAAATGGAGATTCAGTAAATAGATCCATAAAAGCTTAATGTACAACCACCTGTAGTGATCTATAGGGAAAGTATTTTATCATAGCCAAGCATTATCCAACAAGATTTTTACTTCAGATCTGACTCCAAAATTTCAAGAATAAGTATCTCTCCAAAGAGGGAGTCCTAAAGATTTACACCGAATAAGCAGTTTAATTAAAGAAACCATTCTAATTCTCTCCACTAAAACTAAACAATTTTCACTTCATTTCCAAACAGTTCTCAAACATACTACAAACGAAACAAGTCCTCGCAAAAAGTTTAAAAGATTGCTTCAATTGAGAAGTCTTCTAGAATATTTTCAAATGAAATACCTTTAGCTTTTTATGAAAAAACTGTGATACCAGAGGAAGATCAAGAAGAGCCAACTCGCTATCATAATATTAATCATGAAGATGAAAGTATGATTAATGCTTAGTAGTAACTTGACATCATAAACTTCTACAAAGAATTCTAGCAGGAAGATGAAACTATCCCAACACCATTATCTATTATAAGCAAACAGCCAAGTTTTATCGCATAGTCTCCACTACTTCTTAATCGCTCAAGAAGAGTTGATATTGCTAATAACAGGCAAAGTTACCAATAAAAGTTCACTTCATAAATGGATCAAAGATAGAACAATTTCTTATCTTACAACTATCCTTAAAAAGATTAAGATGTGAAAATTGTTAGCATACAAATTAATGGCAATAAGAAGACATAAGAAGCTAATAAAAGTAAATTTAATGAAGTAATGAAAATAACATCTGAAATGTTGAATAATAGGTAGTAATAGTCATTAAATCTTACAAAAACTAAAACCTCTCAACAATTAACGCCTTAAAGATCTAAACTTCAAAACAGTTTAAAGACTTAAAATCAAAATTTTGGAAATAGCCAGCTTTTAAAGCATCCAAATGTTTTTAGCTTGAATAAATCGAGTTTCAATAATACCACTAAGATCCCTCTTTGTTCTTATAATTTTATTACAAAATCATTCTTTATTTATATGATAAAATTAGTCATAAAAGGCAAACATTGATATCTAAATACTTGCAAAAGAATCAACTCAACTTTAACCAATCAGTTAGTAAACATAAGCTTATTAAAATCAAAACCCCAAAACCCCTTAGTGAGGTTTATAAGTGCTTTGATTTGTAGGGTAAAGTTGGGGTTTTAATGGGGTAGTAGAGAAATTAGGCCAGTTTGCAAAATGAGAAATAGAAATTAGCGATTTTTGGGGTCTATTTATGATGAGAAGTATTTAGATTTACTGCTTAAGCTTAGGTATGGTGCGAGTATTAATATAGACTAACTCAAACCAGTGATAAATATTGTGCGATTGCAAAGCTATTGTGTAAGAGTGCTTCGACTGTAAGGTATCACTGCTTGCTAACTGTTTAGCATTTCAATTCTGGTTCTTGATAACATACTGTAAGAAAATAAAAGTTCTCTAAGCAGCATATTGAATATCTCTGCGATTCTAAGACTCTTAAGTATTGGGAACATTTCCCACTTGACTAGCAAGCTGTGATGTTTCATCGCAAGTTTCCTGACATGCGTATCTCACCAAAGACTATCGCAAATATTTATTGAAGAAATGGTATTACCTTAAAGACTGTCAACAGAGTGAAGAGAGTGATTAACTTTACTCTGCCATTTTATAGTAATAATTTAAACTATATATATGATTAAATGCAGAGGCCTATTGATAATAACATCAAGTTCATACACGCTGATGAAGCTCTGTTTACGTTCAACACCTTTATTAATAAGTCTTGGTACAAGAAGTACGATAATATAGAAGTGTATGAGTATGACTAAAATGTGAAGGTTTTCGCCCATGCAATTTTAGCTGGTTATTAGCGAAAATTCAGGCTTAGAAAATTATGACATTAATCCTCGTTCTATTAAGCGAGAAGTAGTGTATTGAGTTCTTGCATAAGCTAAGAGATAAATACAATAATCAAGAGATCATCTTATTTGTTGATAACTTATCAGTTCATAAGACTAAGGTAATTACAATTTATAATAAGAATTTGATAAATAAAAATGGAATTAATTAGAAATAATCAAAAATGGAAAAATGTCTGAGCAGAAGAAGCCGTGTCATTGAACATTAATGTAAGTTACAAAAATATATCTAAATTTTTTATTTTACAGGGGTTGCACCTGGTAAGAGTGGTAATGGGAGCAGACAAAAACTTCGCAGAGCAGCTAAGAAAAATGGGGAAGGAGTATTCAAATATGCAAATGGTAATATTGAAAAAGGAATATGGAAAGACAATGAAACGTTTTTTAGATTTTACACTTTGTATATTGGCTTATTGTTTTTCATTTATTATTGATCGAAATGTTGTAATCATCTATTTTCCAAATTATTTATCATAAATCTAAGAAAGCTTATGAAGAGATAAAGATAACTCCTGTGTATAACGTACCTTACAGTCCTCAATTTAATGGAATCGAATTCAATTGGAGTTAGATTAAGACTCACTACAAGAAACTCTTGCTGTATCACCTAATGCATGATCTACCAATCGACACAGTAGACTTAATACAGAGTAGTTGCAAGAGAGTGAATAAAGATAAGACTACGATATGTGCAAGGAAAGGAAGAATGAATGTTTATTAATAAATGTTAGACTTAAATGAATGAATTATTTCACATATTAAATTATCCCATCAAAGGATTAGGCTTCTCTTTCTTTTCTTCCTCTGGTGCTTAACTAGGACCCATGTTTCTTTTCTTTGTACCAGCACCAGCATCTATGTTCATTTCATCAGGCTTTTAAACTTCATTATAAAGTCTCTTGCTAACTTAATGAATGAATTGAGACTTTCTCTCTCTGTGAACCTTTGCATTCTCTTTCATTAGAAATATACCAGTTCCAGGTTTCCCTAAAAAGTTATAAATCAAAGCTTACTAGAGAGATAAGGATGCTTCTTAAGCTTTGCTAGCCACGTCTCGCTTATTAGTATTCCTTGCTTCTTTTAATCTTCAGGAGAAATAGAGTAGCGTTTCTTATGAGCTTCTTCTATAATTTCTCTCAAATAATCCTCTTTGATTGTACCAAGAACACCAAAGAAGAAATTTCTTTCAGGCAATTTATTTGAGAGTTACTTCTTGCTAGGACGGTAAATAACCACTTCATCATCTTTCATTGCATCCTCGTAGAGATTTGTGACTGAAATCTCTGGGTAGTTAGGTATTTCAATCAGTTTGATTTCTTTGTTTTTAAAAGCTTTCTTCTCCTCGCAGAGTATTGCTTTTAAGAATGATATTTGAGTACCTTCCATCGTTGGAAGGAATAGACCAACTGTATACAT
>ARYC01002486.1:0-22622 GCA_000711775.1 Oxytricha trifallax
TCATTCTAGTTGTCATTGATAGTAACCTATTCGATACTTTTACCTGTAGTTTGTGGATCCCATGAAGTAGTAGTATGCAAGTCACCTGGAGTGTTAGTTGCTCCCCATCCTTAGTTTGAAGGTTCAAATTGCATTGGTTCATGATCATAACTACCTCAAAATACTTGCTAGTTAATTAACTAGTAACTTAAGGTAACTAAATACTTATTATAAATATTAACATGTTACTCCTTTACTTCCTTTTCCGAAAAATTTGATAATTTGAGTGTTTCCCTTGTTATCATAATTTACTAAATGAGCAAAATATGGTCCAGATTTTATCAGTTCATTACTGACACTGCTGCACTCATTTCCTGGTTTGCTTCTTCCAAATTCTGGCTCACTATATGATCTTTGTGCTCTGCTTAAATCAGAATTCATGGGGTTTTCGATCTTCGGAAATTTTTGTTTCTTCTCATTAAGTTAGTATTTGTGGGAACATATTCAACAAATACAGTTAATAAAGGTTTATGAAGGAGTGAGATATTGTGAAAGAATATATAAAAGTATGATTTGTGATTGAATAAGGTGGTTGTTATTTTAAATTCAAATTCAAATTAATTTCTATATTTTTAATATTATAAAATATTTGGTTGCTTTTAAGAAATTAAACTTAGTACATTAATATATATATATTAATATATTTATATATATATATAAATAATATTAAGTATATATATATATATATAGGGGGCCTTCAGAAATTAAAAAGCAACCAAATTAAATGAGTGATTTTTGATAAAATTTATTTTAACTGCCCTAACTTAGTAATAATTATTAAACATCCCCACTTAGACCCCAATGCTATCTCCGGATAATCGCGTGTCTACTCACATCAATGACTTTCTCTCCTCCTCCAATTTCAAGCTGAACACGGAGGTGCTTCGGCCATGCATGCAGGCGCGCCGCGCGCCCTCTCTTATCCCCGAAGCCCACATCTTTGAATCCAGGCTCAGGTGCTTGATGGACAATGTGATCGTTAGAGGCAAATCATCCTTAGACATGCAGGACTTGGTATCCACTATATTTGGCGACAATGTATCGAGCCACTACTAGGACATGGTGGATCATGCCATTGAGACGCGAGCGACGGTGAGGAAGCTGGACTTCCCACTGGACTTAACCTACATGCCTGGCGAGGGCTCACCATCCTGTGTGCAGAGGGAGGAGAGGGATGAAGGCCCAGTCCTTTGTATGATCGATAATCACACCATTGCAAGCATCAACATCACATGGCTGCCATAAAACCCCAGTGGCCTTGTATGATCCAACAATCTTGTGACCGTCTCTAGCAATACCGGCAATACCGGCAATACTTGTGATTCTATGGGCAGTTGGGAGGATGGGGAAAGCATTAGCCAGGTAGTCCTTGGTGCATTGGGGGTTAGAAGAGCATGATGAAGCAACTCCATTTGCGCTGAGACTGTTGGTATAAACGCAGGGACTGAATGAGTAGTAGTGATAGAAAGTCTAATATTCGCTGCTTCCTAAACATTGATCAACTTCGATTCTCTTGGTATCTGAGCCTGCTCCCATTGGTGCGAAGATGTCGTACAAGTGCCCCGACGTGCCAGAGAGAAGGATGGGAACTCCATTGGTTGAGACGCCAACGAGCGCAGCGCGCAGTGTACACTACATTAAGATTCCTCTTCTCCCCTATTAGTAAGAGCACTCCATCTTAAATGAACTCTTTGGTATAGTTGAGGAATCCGCATTAGCGTCCAGCACAACAAGATAGAGGAAAAGGCTCTGGGCAGAGAGGAAAAGGCTAGTAGGCTTGGGAGATTCGCATGTTTAAGAATTAATTTGATCAGCATCATCGTTACCATTACCAAGGAATGTGCCCCAAAGCGCTCGCTCAATGCCATAGGGTGGTCCTGAAAATGAAGATGCTTAGATATCTCGGCCCCTGGAGTAGATGTCTTGGTCGGAGACTCCACCCCCGCAGAAAGAAGGTGGTGAATCGCGTGGTGCCCCTGGCCGCCCCCCAGTCGAGCTTTCGCCTTTACTTCGTTAGCAATACTGAAATTCTTGAATTCAAAAAAGATAATGTCAAGACCAGGTGACCTGACTAAGCAATGTAATGAGTGTACTCAAGACTAGACTTCAAGCCACTCCCAGCAATGGTTCCTCAAGAAGCTCTCGATGACAACGACAGAATGGTACTTTAAGCTATGCTGCAAGGGGCGCTGGGATGAACAGGGCAAGGAGAATGCCTAGAACAAGACATGGTACAGATCACTCTTCCCAGTCAGCGCTAAATACGACACTGATAGAACATCTTCTACAGCCTACATTTCGCTTCCTAGGATGAGCTGCCACGATTCAAGGAGTTGATGAAGAAGTCGGAAGCCCCTGTTGAGCACGAGGACGAGGCTCACCTGGCTTGCACTGGCAGGTGGTAACAAGCCAGCGCGCCAACCTCCTACATTTCAAGAAGGATATTGAACTGTCCTGGAAGAAGAATGACTCCAAAGGATACAAGAAGGCCACACCCCATATGAGGACCCTGTAGCTCCATGACATGCTCAGGGACGTCATCGATGCATCGGAGGATGAAGTGATCTCCTTCATCAAGAAGACCTACCAGAGGTGCCCACTATTGCCCCGCAGTCTTCTCACCCTACTGATTCAGCAATCGTCAAGCGCGGAGATTGGGAGACTCGCAGGCTGGTACTCGAAGGTCATCGAGCCCAAGGCACGGGAGGTCAGAGATAAGAACTACTCCGATGAGCATGAGAAGGCTGTGGAGGCCATTATTAAGGAGATTGAGAAGTTAGTATAGCAGTGATTTAGTTTTAGTAGTTGGTCATAGTAATTAATAAGTTGTCTTTGTATTTCATTTTCTTTTTCACTAATCTCAACATACTTTTATATGATAATATTGCCAAAATCACTTGCTGAGGATATCAAGTTGTACTTTAATTATGAAATAATTGATGGCTTTGATCCAATTGAAGATCCTACTACTTTTATTAAACTAATGTAATTCTTATAATACTTTCAAGCCAAAGTAAGTATCAAATAATTAACTTAAATTTTAATTGACAATATAACTTATTTCTAAAATGAAGGATATCCTCAACTTATCCAGAGTATATTTACTTAATCCTTGTAATCTCTTGGAATTAAAAATGCGTTTATAGTCTTAATATTTTATTAACTATACCTAATTATTGAATTTTTAGTGGGTATGTAAGTTGATTTTTAATATTTGATTTTCAGAAGGGACAATGCTCCACAAATTCAAAACTTCTTCATTCATGGGGCTTTATTCATGTTTGGCAAGTCTAGCTGCTTGCTTCAGAACTGGGTGGCAACCTTTCAATAGCTTTTAATTTCAATGTCTATAAATAAGTTTGAGTTTATAAACTACCCCAAATGTCAAAAGTTAATTTTAATTAAATACACAATAATAGTAATCTTGAATGACTACGTTAGGGTCATCATCTCTTTACGAATAATTTAATAATTATTTTTATAATATCAAGGAACAAACCCTGAATCCTTCATTGTTGATTGAATTGTTCATTGGCTCACTCTTTATTCTCTTCACTCTGTAACTTGGATAATTGCTATTTACTTACAAAAAGTATAGTTTTATAAGATATTCCTACGGGCACACTGACCTAGTCTATGAAATATTTAAAATATTTAATCAATATTATATAAAATGAAAAAATCATTAGTTATGTCTTTTTCGAATTTATCTGCCTCAATATTACCAAGTATACTTGATAATGTGTCTAGCAGTTACAGCTACCCTTTATATATTAATATATTTCCACATCTTCATCTGGAGCGATGAATCATTTGGATCTATTTAACTTTATTTTATATTATTTTATTTTATTAAGGAATTGAGGTTAAACTAAAAATAAATTCTCAATAAGTTTTATTATGTAGGGCTTTTATTTTAATTTTGATATTTATGATCAAATCCTTAGCTTTTGATTGTAGTCAAGTCTCTCATTCTTAGACACAATAAAAATAACATAATTCTAAGTAAACATGATAATTTATCATCGAGTTAATATAATCTATATCAAACTCCATTTAGCATTCATTTAGCAAAATTAATTAAATCTAGGTCACAATCACTATCCCCCCCTAACTACTCGTATTATTATAATTGCTGTTTTCAGTAGTGTTGCCCCGTTGATTATTTAGTTGAAAGTAGTTGTCGTCACCTGCAGGCTTACTCCAGTTGTCACTTTTACCTGCAGACTGCTTGTTGTCTCTATCGTTGTTGTCACAATCTCTTCCACCACCGTTGTTATCTGATTTCCAGGCATTCTAGTCATTCTTATCATTATTGCGTCTACTCCAATAACTTTTTAATGTGAAATCACTGCCATCTCTTCTTGCTGAACCACCTTCTTCTAATGTTTTATAAATATAATTAATACTAGTTCCATTGTTGAAACCACCAACGCTGTCGTTAGTTACTGGTGGAAGATTTCTTGGGAAATTCAATTATTCTCAGTAATGTTATTTCTCCTGTTGCTATTGTTGTCATTATTACTTCCACCGTAGTCGATGGCATTATTTACAGTGTCAATAATAAAAGTAATAATTATGATGTCATTTATTTTATTGATTTTATAAGTTATTTACATTTAAACTTATGAGACTTTGTTGGGAAATCTCTTGACATTTTTCCAGTTTCATTACAATTATAGAATACACCAGCAGAACCTCTGCTTCCTCTATCAGCACCACTTTATCACTACTCAGAATGGTAAGATTCGGTAATAAATTTAGTTAATGAATCAATTTTTTTAATGAATTTACCATTTCCTCTATTAATCAGACCAGCATATTGAGCATATCCCTTCATTCACATAAATTTATTCATAATACTTTTATTTCATCTTAAACCAGTGAATCATAATTATTAATTGTAGTAGTGTGATACTTATCATGAAAATACTATCCTTTTGGTTTAACCTATTCAAATATAAATAAATTAAAGGCCACTTGCCTAAATAAACTACTATATATGCCAAAACTTACTCAATATTTTTTATATAATATATATTAATGCAAGATGGTCAACTTGTAAGGAATTCTATTGGCATCAACTATCTTTTTGTCTTTAAGAAGCTTTTCATTATCTTCTGAGTTCTCATGATGCAGGAATTTCAAGTTACAACAAACATATCTCACGTGTTTGTTATTACAAGGCATAATATATCTCTCTATGACTACTTATAAGTTCTTAAAGATTTCATCATTGATTGATTTCTTTTTATTTTTTAGTTTGATTTATTGAGTGATAGATTTAAAATGCAATTTTAAATCTAGTTCACTACTTTATCATGTTTAGGGATGCCAATATGGAAGATGTTTTAGAATGACTACCCATATATAATGGTCAAATCAAAGTGATATTGATTTCTCTTTTTGTAGAAAGTATGAAAAAGTATTCTCCAAAATCTTGATCTCAATATAATACTAGTTCAAGATGCTCTTAAACATAATTTTAAAATAGAAAAATAGCATTAGTTTATAAAAGATTGTATTAAATAATCAAAAAGATATCTTAATTAATTAAAAAGATTTTTAGAAAGCTGATCTTTAGAAAAGTGATATCCAAATTATATTTTTGAAACTATCCAATTAAATTAAACATGTCAAAAATGATTCCATTTATTTTTTTTACTTCAGAATAACTTCAACTTTTTGCATCTTTTCATAAAATATTATTGTGAACTTTTCATTCATTTTCAAAATTCCTCTAAAAACAAATAGTTTCTTATAATTTATTCAGAATTTTTATGAAATAATTTATCTTAATTTTTAAGTATCTCTTATGTAAAAATTAGAAATCTATTTAACAAAAATTACATGGATATTAAGCCAAATTTGAAAATTACTAACATATATTCAGCATTGTTAAAAGACATTATAACATCAATATTATTTATATGATCAAGTGGAATACACCAATGCTTAAACTATATTTTGAGCTGGCTTATTAATCTAAGGGGTTTAGCATATTCATTTGAAGCATGTATTTTTAATAAGAAAACTTCTAATCCATTTAAAACTATACTCATGTGGTTTTTTATGTTATTCCTTCATGATTTTCTATATCTTTCTTCATGTAGTTAAGTGAGACTTCAAATCTCTATTCATTTTACATCCAAAACTCATGAACTCTTCCTGTAATAAACATGACTAGGTTATATAATGTAGTCTCACTAAATTTTCATCAGTCTTTTCCAAATCATTTTCTTAATAGTAAAATTTCATTGTAAAGATGCAATTAAGTGAACATATTGTTACTTGTCACTCTGCTCTAGCTTTTAGCTGTTTAATTTAAATCAAAATTTATCAGTTTTAATGGATTAAGATAGGTGCATATTGCAAATGACGAATATTTTAACTTTAAGAAATTATCATTTATTCAGAGTAGATCGCATCTTCTGATTTTTGTGAATAACAAAAGCGAAAATTTGATTTACAGTCAATTTTAATCATTTTTTTAATTTCTTGGCTTTAGTTCAGAATATCTACCCTCAAATCATTTCATGTAAATTTCAATTTGATAAAATTTCATTAGAATAGACCTAAAAATGCCTGCCAATGGGTTTTATATTGTTTTTTAATTCAATTCCCCTGAAAAATAAATAATTTAAATTAAAGATTCATTCTCTTGATTATATGTATTAAATGAACTATATAGCAATTCTAAGTTCAAAGCATGAAAGAAAGTTTAAATGTATATGCATGTATTTAGAATAAATCATAAAATTTAAATCTATTCAAACTAATTTTTTACTCATTAAATGTTTATATCTTATTGAAAATAAGATGAATTGACTTTAATCAATTCGTAAATTTCTTTGATGATTATATATAAACATTTTATAATAGAAAAATCTATAAAAACAAAGATCTCCTTTAACATAAATCATTCTCTTGTATATCAGTTAAAATTAGACATTTTTAGAAAGTTATAATAATTTTTGGATGCATCTCCTAGTTTTTAAAAGTATGATGCATCACCCACTTTTCAAATGTTAGTGATACATCCATTAAATATATAAAAATTAAAATATACAATATTGACTAAAAATGGCATTCTCACTGATTTATGATATAATGACTTCGCTTTTTTTATATAGATATAAAGCTATTATAAAGTTTAGTAATATATTGTTTAATATCTTTAGTACTAATTACTCTTATAAAAATTATTCCTTTTAGACAAAAGTTTAATTATATATAGAAATAACACAAATCAATTCGTAATAGAACTTTATTCCATGAAGATCTTATCAAAATTAATTTGTTGATAAAAGTTAATCATTAAGATAAATTTTTGAATCAAAATTATTCCTTATTAAAAACTTAAAAATCTAAATTGAATTAGTAAAACTTTAATCAAAATTTTTGATTCCTTATTATATTAAAATAATAATTACTTATAAAAGGTAGACGAGATGAACATAGATGCATGAGCTGAGAATAAGAGAAGGAACATAGGCCAAGCAAGGATTAAGGGGAAGAAATAAAGAGAATCCAAATCCCTATCTGGGTTAATATAATATGTGAACATATTTATTCATTTAAATCTACTACTTATTTTTATACACAAAATCTCCCTTCTCTTACGCATACTTTTGCTTTACCATAGGTGACTCTTTTTGCAACACTCTTAATAAAATCAACTGTATATATCTTAAAGTCGTGCATCAAGTGATAGAATAGAAGTTTCTTGTAATTTTTTATAACCCCCATTATATTTCAATTCCATTGAACTGAGGACTGTAGAGAACATTAAATACAGGTGTTATGATTAATCTGCATATTCCTTCCTTATGTCTTTAGTTTTATGGAAAGATAAGTTATCTACAAACAGAATAATCTCTTAGTCAGCATACTTGTCTTTGAGTTATTGCTAGAACTAAATATATTATTCAGTCTTTATAGAACGAGGGTGAATAACATAGGCCTCGAGGCCAGTATCTTCGCTTATTCCATCAAGAATATCATGGGTTATAACCTTAACCTTTTAATCATATACTTCTATGTTGCTATATCTTTTCTACCAAGACTTTGATATTAAGGTATTGAATGTAAATACAGCTTCATCAGTGTGTATGAACTTTATATTATGCTTTTAAGACCTCTGCATTTAATCGAATATATAATTTAAATTATCCTTATAAAATGGAACATTAAAATCAATCACTCTCTTAATGCGATTGGCTGTCTTGTAAGGTATTCCGTTCTTTTGATATATGTTTGCTATAGATTAAGAAATGCTATGAAGCTCAGAAAATTGGCGATGAAACATCACCGCTCTCTAGGCCAGAGAGAAATGTGCCCAGTATTTAAGAGTCTTATCATAAATAAGATAATCGATGTGATGCTACTAAAAAAATTTAGTGGCCTCTAGACTTAAAATTGAGATGCTATCTCTTTAATTCAATGCTAATAGACAGTGAGATCTAACAATTGCTGGAGATTTATGGAGCATACTTGCTATAGACGTGTAATTTAGAATGGGCCTGAGTTGATCGCTATAATCATCACATCCATAAAGAAACTTAAACAATAAATCTATTAACTCACTGTAAAATATTGACCCCCCCAAACCTCGAATATATTACCTAAAATTACTAATATTTAAACATAAAACTCCTTCATATTCCATATTAAAACCCTAATAAAGTATGCATAAAAGTCTATTTTTTTCAATCAAAAGCTCAATCAATAAATTCAAGGGTTTTGAAGTTATGAATGGTCCCCTCTAATACCAAACTCAACAAAAAAATATTTATATTTTTCTCTCATTATTTTTATAATGGTCCCTCCTAACACTTTGTAATGGTCCTTATAATTCAATAGATATTTATTTTTAATATTTTGAAAATGTTTCTTTCTCCATGACCTAACTCCCCAAACAAGTTAAAATTCATATATAAATTAATAACTTAATACTTTCAAGTATATTTAACAAGGAATACAAAGTAACATAAATGAGGTGATTTGTATTATTCAAAGGAATACATGAATTTCTAATAATTTAATAATTAAAGACCTGACTATTATAATTTTCTATAAAATTATTTTTTACTATAAATATTTTGACTTCAATCATTCATATCTTGGCAATCTTTGAGAGAAGTAAAATTCTCATTTAGAAATTGAACTCTACGCACCCTAATTGACCGTAGTCGAGACAGTCAAATCATTTTATTTTTAATACTTAAACTCATATGTGTTCTAACCGAGATATCACTCGCCACCCCCTCCTCACCCTAAACGGAGATACCCCTCCCATTACCCCCTCCCCACCCTAAACTAAGAAACCCCTCCCCACCAAATCCTGATACCCATCACCTCTAACTTTCCTTCACTAACTTATTAAATATAATAAGTTTCCAACTTTTTGTTAATAAGATTATAATAATTTATTTAAGTATAGATCCTTAACTGTTCACCTCAAGCCACTCCCCCACCTCCATAATGATTAGTTTTTTTCTAAATTTTTATTTGTCTTGCGGATCGAAAATACATGTAATGCAATAATTTTATAGGATTCACTTTGTCCGTTGATCATTTTGGTTATAAGGTTTTATAAGAAAATGTTATAAAATCAAAAGTTAGTGAAGGAAAGTTAGAGGTTATGAGCATCAGGATTTGATGGGGAGGGTTTTCTTAGCTTAGGGTGGGGAGGGGGGTATAGGGAGGGGGTATCTCGGTTTAGGGTGGGGAGGGATATCTCGGTTAGATCACATATGTTTATATTTTTTCTTTCAGTATTTGTGTAATGGTCCCTCTGTAACTATAAACACCGTTATTTATGTTATTATTTTTTTTATTATTTTTTTGACCTGCGGGTCGCTCTATCATTTAAATATATTAAAGTTTTTACTTCTTATTTGATTTTTTTTACTTGTTAGCATTTAATTATTTTCATAATTAATATTATTTAGAATAATTTTTAAATAAAATAATAAATAAATTGTACTTCTATTTATTTAACCAAATTATTCTTAGTTTCTATACATTTCAATTAATATTTAAATTTTAGTTTTAATTAATTGAATTTGAATAATAGGAATGTTTAATTATAATTTACACTTATAAAAAATTTTAAATTATAATTAAAAATAATTTTGTTTGATATTAGCAATTTATTTTAATGGGAGCATGTTGACAAAATAATTAGGATAACGTAGGGAATTTTTTAAAAATATAAATCATTAATTGTGTCATGCAATTATAACATGCATAGATTTAGTCCTAATAGTGGCCCTCAGGGAAAGTAATATTATATAATTTAATTTTAGGTAAATGAGGTAGTTGGGTCTTGTGGTGAACAATCGACCATTACAATCAAACTCAGTAAGAAAATATTTTTATTTTTTATCTAATTATTTATTGAATGCTTAGCAATCACTGGATTACCAATAGATTATAAATGCTTTTTCTCAAAGTTTTTCCCAACATATCAATTATAGCTATAAGTTATTTATAAATAAATTCTTAAAAAACCTTGATATTTAAAATATTAAAATTTAGAATTCTACTATATAGTATTGTTTAACGATAGTAACTTATTAATTACATTATTTAAAAATTATAAAATGCTTGTTAATTAAAAAATAATTAAAGCTACCTTTCTAATTCTTAATAATTGAAGTTTAAATGCTTTTACACTTTTAAATGTTAATATTAAATTCAGGATTCAAATAATTTCATATTAACTTTTTATAATTCTTGAATCATACTAAATTCATGAGCAAGGCTTTTATATTTTACTTATCCACATTATATGATTTATATAGGTGCTTAAAAAAAATTTAAAAGAATTTAGATGCTTTAAATTCTATATAGAATTAATTTTCCTATTATTTACGATATTGTGAAAACATATATTCCCTTAAGGAATCACTAAACTCATTATACCAAACTAGTATTCAATATATTATTTTTTATTGTGATAGGAGTTAAATATATCTTAAGTTATTTAGGAAAAGGTATTAATATTATATTGTGCATTAAGATGATTTGATTGTTTTTAAATTTATAAAAACTCCGCTCTAAATTTAATTAAAGTTTGCTACCCTTTTATAAGTTTATATGAATTTGCAACGGGACTTGAAATTAAAATTTTTTCAAAAATGCCAAAACTGGCATAAATTTTAATCAATATATAAAAGAGTGAATGCATAAAATATTAATTAGCTCTTGCGGTCCATTAATAAGGAGTAAATTATATAAATGACGAAAAATAATCATGGACATTTAAATAAAACCCTGTAAATCAAAACCCCAAAACCCCTGTAGTTGTTTGATTGATTTTTTGATTGATAAAGGTAGACTATTAACGCATAATTTATAAGGGTTTAAATTTGGTTTATGAAGGGGGTTTAATTTTTTAATATAAGTAATTTAAGAGAGTATAACAAAAGAGTTTTTAAAATATTTCACACAAACATATGCTTAGAGTCATGAGGCAATTCTCTGAATTATATCTTTCTAAGCAGTTGTTTGATTGTTTCTATTGTAACTTAATTATCTTAGCTTGGTTTTATTATAGCTTAATATGCAAGCTTCTCTAAGTGTTGATTAATTCTTTGCTTTGAATCTTTCTCACCCTTGCAGCTAAAGTAATCGTTTCTTAGCATGTCACTTTCTATAATTATTGCTGCTAGTGCCCAGATATTCAATGCAACGTCTCCGTCTACCTAATCTTCTCTTTCTGGGAAATAACATGGGAGTACCTAATAAATTTCCTAATGCAGAGGCCTACACTCTTTATGCCCTATTCAAATCAATAATGAATACTCTCAGTGGTTGATAATCAATCATAATATTTTCTAGTTTTAAGTTTCTATGAATGTAGCCAAGCTTGTGAAGCTCTTCGATTCTTTCAACTATCTATTATTCTATCTAGCTTATCTATCTCTGGCATCTATTGTCAGATAAGAATTCTCTTTAAATTATTTCTAGTAAGGGAAGCCTGAAGGTTATATGATCTTTACTAATTAAAATAGCACCAAGCTAGATAATATGTTTACTCTCATTCAACTTTGCCTTTTAAAGAGCATAATACTCATTATATCTTGTAAGCATATCAGTCATCAGTAATGACTCTCTTCTCTTTTATCCTCTAGAGTGAGATAGCTTCTAGGCAAGAATCTAAGTCAATAATTTTTAATATGGGAATCTTCATAGCCTCTATTTTTACCATGATATTGTAGATCTCCAAGACCGGAAAGTACTTGACTCCTTTCTTCATTTTAACTAACTTCTACACTTTAGCTATAACGGACTCCACTGGGTTCTTGATCTTCTTTTTAGAGGAATATATTCCATGTTTATAAATGAATAAAGACTAAACTTTAATTATGTTTTTTCTTTAAGTGAACTTTGATGTCTCTTGTATAAGTATATGGCTTCTCAAAGAACTAACAGACATAATTCCCATCTTTATTTTGATGCTTGAGATATAACCTTGGCATTTTTTTGTGTATATCTCTCAAGTGTCTCTTATAAGATTACTTCTAAGGGAAAACCTTATTACATTCTTTGCATTTTTAGTCTACTTTGATTGGTAAAGTTTAATGTTCAATGGCGGGTTGTTTAACTTCCTCCTCAATTTGAGCAGGGTCTTTGTTGACCTCTTTTTTAACTTATATTTCAATCTCAAAGGTTGACTTGTCAAAAGTGTCATAGATAGGCTTCAACTAAGTGCAAGCGTCTCTGGTCTCAACTTTTTTTGGTTGCTGAAATGGGAATTTTTATTGGCTTGATCCAAGTAATGCGCTCTTCTTAAAAGATTAGCGCTCATTTTAGTTGACTGATAAATTTTATTATAATATTGTAGGAATACATTCGAATTTGGGAAATTAATTTAAATTAAATTAATTATAAATCAAAATCTTGGCAGTTAAAGTTGTCCAATTTTAAAGATTTTGGGCTCATTCGATAGAGAATTCAAAATTAGCTGGACTTTATTATTGGCGATACTATTTTATCGCATCCCTGGAGAGAGATAACTGGACTTTAATGTGAGGGTATAATTTAATGAATTTAGATGTGTTTAATTAAAGTCGAGTTATCTCTCTACAAGGATGCGATAAAATAGTACCGCCAATAATAAAGTCCAGCTAATTTTGAATTCTCTATCGAATGAGCCCAAAATCTTTTAAATTGGCCAACTTTAACTGCCAAGATTTTGATTTATAATTAATTTAATTTAAATTAATTTCCCAAATTCGAATGTATTCTACAAATAGATGATAAAATCTAGGCAGACATCTCTATATTAATAGATTAACAGACGCTCTAGTATATTCTTTACTGAGACGAAAGTAAATAAAAGTATCATAAATAGGTGTAATTTGACATATTTTATGAGTATATTTTACATTTTAGTAAATTCAAATAATCCTAATGAAGTTTTGTTTCTTTAGGAGGTCCTCCAAATAAAGTTTGACCTTAATTTGGAGACCTCCTAAAATAATTAAACATTATTAGGAGCAATATAATGGATATAGATTGATAAAAATGTAATTCAATCTGTGAAACTTGGAGTTAGTTTTTCAATGCTTCTCCGAATATCTTTTCAAGATTGACCTCCAGTAGGCTCTCCCAATTTAGTAGTTAGTTTTGATAAAATTAGAATTTATATCTATAATTTTAAAATTCATTAACATTTCTTGAAAGAGGAAGCATGATGAAGTCTATGAATGATGCAATGAAGAGAATTCAATCTCAAGATTTAATTGGAAAATTTCGAAGTAAAGTGGGGCTTTATAGATACTCGGTATAGCAAGGTAAATTCTTAACTTATACTAATATATTAACCATAGTTGGATTTCTTGCCAATCCAGGAAGGAACAAAAATCTCATTCTTAAAAGCCTTACTGAGTGAAGAGAAAAAAGCTTTAACTCGAATGGAATTAGGATGATTGAAATTCCTAACTACTCTGAAATATCTGTTACAAACCTATATGACGATGCTATGAGTGATCCAGATGTTGCTCTCTACCTTCCATCAAAGCTATAACTCTCTAATAAGTTGCCAGAGAGAAACTTCTTCTTCGGTGTTCTTGCAACTCTGAAGCCTGAGTACTTAAATGAAGTTATTTAAGAAGCTGACAAGAATCGATACAGCATCTCTCCTGAAGAAAAAAAGAAGCAAGGTATTAAAATAAGTGACTCCTGGTTGTAGGAACTTCAAAAGCATCCTTTTATCTCAAGTAAGCTTAGTCTTCTAACTTTATAGATAAATCTGGAATTGCTATTTATTTGATGAAAGAGAGCAGCGAATTAATTTATTTGAAATGTATCTATATTTTAATTATAAAAGTCAAATTAAATTACGAATAAGATGAAAATGGTTTAAAAAGGTGTCTTTGCAAAATAATAAATTATTAATTTATCATACTTTATTTTTTATTAATATATATATATTTTAAATTTAAACTCAAAAAATGGAATTTGAGTTTTATGTGCAAATCGTAAGATTATCCATTTAAAAACAAATAATTTTAACTCAAATTTAAATGAGTAAAAAGAGTTCTGAAGTTATTTCTTTTTTTTTAAGTTACTAAGGCACAGAATATATGTGGAAACAATTCATTAGAAATAATACATAGGAAAAAAATGTAATAGAATTGGAAATCCAAAAACCATGTTATATTAAGAAAGATAAATCTAAGCAAATAAACATGTTAATAAGATTTAAAATATCTATAGAAAAAACATTTGTATAATCGATAAAAAAAATTAATTTTATTTATAAATTCTCAGAAAACATGTGAAAATAAAAATTAACTTTACATCATTTAATTGACCCCAGTTGAGGTAGTCCGTGATATTTTATTTTCAATATTTTGAAGATATTTTTTGTCCATGACCTTACCCAACCTTAAACTGATAAAATTCAAATATAAATAAATTACTTAATATCTCCAAGTTTATTTAACAAGGAGCACATTTTATTAATCTTTTTTATTGTCTCTTTTTGATATTAATTAGTAATTGTAAATATCTTTTTTATTACTATAGTTAATATTTTTTGTTACTCAAAAAGTAATTTTATGATATTATTCACAGTTCTTGAATTAATTTGACTTTTATCACAGTTTTGGAATCATGAAAAATTCACAAAAAAAAAAGATTTCCAAAACTCTTTGACCACCGAGGGCCTCATATATTTCAGATACCTTAGGTATCAATTGAAAAACTAAATTTATAAAAAAATGTTGAACAATAGATCAAGAATAAATAGTAATAAAATCTATTAAAAATTCAATGTTATAACAAATAAAACATGTTTTTTCTTTATCGATTGTTCATTATATTTCTATTAATTTTTTTAATTTATATCTAGGGTATATGAATTATATGTGTAGGTGGTCATTGAGATTTTGAAATGTTTTTTTTATTGTAAATTTTTAATGATTCCAGAACTGTGAATGAAAATCAAATAAATTCCAGAACAGTGGGGGGTATCCAAAACTTATATTAAAATTCCCATAAATATCTTTAATTTTGATTTTAATTTATAATTTTTGTGCAATACTAGAAGCCATGAAATGAACGGTACCTTAAATTATACTCAGCTTTATAGAATTATAAAAATTGACTAAAATATTTGTAAAATATAATAAAAATTTCTGTTTTTAATTTTCAATTGCATTACTAACTCTTTGATATTACCGCATCTTTTATATGGTATTTTATTAATGAAAGTTGTAACTTCTGAATTTTTATATATCTTTTGTTCTCTCTAAAAGACTATCTGTACATTCCTTTCTTTAGTTATTTAATTCTTTTTAAAATTTAATCAACACTTTATGCTTCAAATAATATCTTTATTTATCTTTGTCAGACTTGAGTTTCTTAACCACTCAAAATGCTTGAACTTCGCTTTATTCTTACAGGAATCAAGAAATATTAATAACTATTGCATTTTAATCAGTAGCCATGTTAAATACCTATGTTTTATCATATAGTTGTTATAAGTCTATATAGAATGATTTTATATTTATAATCTTTTATTGTTTTGCTTGTAACTGAGTACTCATCTCTTTCACCATTATATTATTTTTCACTCATATTTTTATAATCAAAAATTTTCATGTATGGCTTGGCAATTTTTCTTAATCACAACATAATACTGTAATCTCATTTAAAATCTAGCAAGTTTTTTTGAAAAGTTTTCTGATAAATTTAACTCTTTTTTTTAAATTTTGAGTAATATCCAGTAATTTACAATATATTTAAATAGCATCTCAATTGAAAAGATAATTCTTAAGATAAGAATAAAAATTAATAAAATGATTAATGATGTAAAGGAGTTTACCTCACTTAAAATGGTTCAAAGATATTCTAGTTTTGAATAGGATGGGCATGCATGAAGGAGTTGTTCATGATGTTATCATTATTGTTATAAAATTCTTTATAATGATTTGAATAATTGATCTAGTCAGTACCTTCTGATTTGAATAACTGTGTATTGCTTGCAGAAGATGTTAATATTCAATTAATTAAGCATGCTCTGGGACGTTTCAAAGGAGTAAGATTTAAGAAAAGTAATCAAGAAAAGAAATTCTGTAATTTGTTTACCTCTATTCTTTTACTTTTTAATTTTTTACCTAAATTGCCTTAGTGTTTGCTAAAAATAACTTATAATTATTATTATTTGAAAGTTTTCTGAGTTTTTTTTCATTAGCACGAGGTGATTCTTGAATCTTACATTCTCTAAATTATATTTTTGTAAGCTTTCAGTACTTGACTAATTATGGGACATCCATAAACCTAAGTCTGATGTTTCTTCGACCTTAATAATAACATATCTCTTAGAAAAGGTGATAAATGTAGAGGAGTGCATCTTTCACTTAGATTTATTAAGTAGTTTTAGATAGATCCAATCAATTTTGATTAGCCTAATCATTAATCAATATCATACACAATGAAATAAGTCTAATTACATCTTAAACATCAAACTTCTATCATGAAAGCATTAAAACCAAAGAAATTATACTTACCCTTCAACTTTAATTAAGAGTCATTCTGGAAAATTTTCTTGGTCAGTAGTTTTATCCGCTTATGTTGCAACTTAGTCAACAGTCTCATGATTTAACATAATATTACTAAAAGTTTTCAATGTTAATTACTTTTCTATTAAATAATTTATGAGTATTTACCTGCTCCTTGATCTTTTAGGCTAAAGGCACTTTCTCCCTCAACATAGAAGTATTTTCGAAAAATTTTCATAATTATAATTGAAACAGCTCTGTCATGATCAATTTATAAATCTTATCCAGCATCATAAGCTGTTCTTTCTTTCACTTAAACTCTAAACTTTTGCTGTTTATTTTGAGTTAAAATTCACACAAAGATTTGTTCATCTTATTAGTTCATATCTTTGTTTTACTAGTTAATTCTGCTCCTGCTTTCTCTGTAATATATCGATGCCTTTAAGCAAAATGTTTATCATCTTCAGATTGTTTGTAAGTGAATTCCAAATTTTCAATGTACTTGCAGTCTGTAATCTTTTTGCACGAAAACACCCATGTTTTCCACGATAAGGTCGAAATTGTTCTACAGAAGTTGATGTCATTATTTTTTCCTGTGCTTTCTTTTCTAGCTTTTCTTGTACTCTCTGAGTAGCTGTTTTTGTTCTTCCTGTATTTCTTTCTCCACATCTTAATATTGACATTGCGAATCCTTCCTAATGTCAACAAATTAAGGAATTTTATTGTAAAAGTTCTTCGTCTACTTCATCTCTTCGAAAATGTCATCATCTCTACCTGAGTCTTTACCATCTTGGCCTATATAATCTCCATCAGCCATACCTACATCCTCTTTGGAAACTGATGACTTTGAACCACTTTAATCTCTCTTATAATATTTAATTTATAATGATGTTAAGATATGCTAGGTGAGGTTGAGTAAGTTTTAATTGCATTATCTTGATAGAATATTTGTTTCATTTGGTAAGACTCTCACCATCTTCATCCAATCAATTCCCATCATTTTTCTTTAATTTGACAAACTTTGTTAATATAATATGAATTATTCAGAATTTCCGGATTATAAATTGAGGTGTTGATTTTATAAATTTTATTTTAACTTCTGATTTTACTGGCATGTCGATCATCTTAAGATTAAATATTAAGAAAAATAAAAATAAATTGAAAGTTATTTTTTGTCTACTCATATTATTTTGTTATCACTGACATTGTTAAGTACTAAAATTATTTTTATTAATATCGTTTCCTCTTCTTTTGATAGATTTTTAATTATAATATTAAAGTTCAGAGTAGTTAGGATTATAGGCTAATCTTCAATGATCTAAATATAAATGATCATATATATTTAATTGTGAATTATACTTTAAATATCTGCATCAATATCTTGATCTGAAGTTCTTTGATAGCTCTTAGAGTGGCAAAAATCTATTTATTCGATATAACAATTCTCCTAAAAATAATACTGGTTATTGGATTTTCCTCTGTTACAAATGCTTGATTTACCAATCTCCGGAGCTACATATAACTTGCCAATCTGCCCTTCATGACTTATTTGTCTAGGTTATATAAGAATTCTGAAATTTATCTACTGTTAATTGTAAGCTTATTTAGCATATAAGACATTACTAAATCTGCAAAGAACCACATATTCAAAGACTTTGTTGACTGTGACATTGAGAATAATGCATTCTTAAGAGTCTAATCTGACTCATCTATTTGCATATAGAATAAATCCTGGTTAGTGATTTCATTCTCAATTGGGATTTAGTATCTAAGCGAAACTTAGAATGTAGCTGACAGCTTATCAATAATGTATTCCACCAAAGCAAACATTTTAATTATAAGAATTTTGAACCATTCTTGTATCTTTAATCTTTGTTATAGATGTTATTTTCTTCGAATGTTGTAGTATTTTTAAGCCACTAGATCTATATTCTAATAAATATTATAATAAGAATTTTAATCAATTTTGTTGCAATATGATTTCCATTACTGTTTACATCTGGATATTAGATATATTTGCAATTTATTTCATCAGACTTATTTTGGACCTCACTTTTTGATAAAGATCCAATCATTAAAATAATTATATCAATTGTATTTCACAAATTTTTATGAGTTTTATTAATGTTCTTACGTAATTTCTTTAATAATGTCATCTATAAGAGTGTCCACGAAAACATATCTTCTACATTTACTGCAGACCTTAATGTAGTTTCAAGTAAAGTCATGAGAGACATAAAACTAAAAAATGAGAAGATAACTATTTCTTGAGAAGTTTTGCATTTAATGACTGTCATAGTGGAAAGTTACCTTGATACAAACATTTTATTATGAAATATTATTAGAATTAAATATCCTTCATGATCTGTTCTGAATTGTCTATGCTGATAGCTTAAAAATTATTAATATGCTTCTCTATTTATGATCTTAGGTAAGGTTGAACAGACAATAGAAATTATTTGTGATTTTCTTGCCTCAAAACAACATTTATACGAATATCCCACATTGAATAATCATCTTAAAAGAAGAATTAAAGTATTTCATTAATATAAGAATTAAAAAATGAAATTCGATAATAATTCTTTGAGATTTTCTACATATAACTTAAGATTCAAGAAACCTTAAAGAATGATTTATTGCTTGAATGGAAATCTCTTTACCTCCTTCCCATAAGTCAAAGGATTAATTAATAGATTCTAAGTTTAATTTGTGAAATACTATTATCTCAATTAATATCCTTTTTTTATTGCTTAATTTCTAAATTGAAGATGGGCTAGTTATGTTTATTTCATTCTACTCATTCATATACAAATATTTTCTAATTTCAATTAAACTTATTCAGTACTTTCTCAATCTTTCTTTTAGCAGTGAAATGTAAGTGTTGATATTTATATAAACTATCCCAATCAAAAAGTTCATGTATATATAATATTTTTTAAACATCATTTCTATAGCTTAAACTTCTTCTCTTTATGACAATGATAACATTTATTAATAAATCTCTCTAACTTTTTTACATTAAGATAATGATGCTATATTGAAATTTACCAATATATCTGATTAATATAAGTTTCCAAGTTTTCATTCTAGACCAGCTCTTGACTTGCTGCTTGATGCATAACTCATTATTCAAAAATATTTAAAGAATTACTATTTAATCAATCCCACTAACATTTATACTCTCTAGTTACATATATCTTTATGTTTATAATTTATATTTATAATGATTGAAATATTTATAAATATTAAATAAAATATTAAACGCAAAAATAATAAGTTATTATTCATGTCATACAAATATAATAAAGTTATGAGATTGGTTAGAAATATTAAAAGTTAACAATTGAATCTTTTAATCTTGTGCTTTTTATCCGCTTCTTGTATAAATTTGGCAGTTTTCTTGTTTTTCTTGGCCAATCTTAATCTTATTAGTGATGTTTCTTTGGTGCTGTGTCTCTCACAAAATTCCTCCATCGTCATAAATCCCCTATTAACTCTAACCATGAGTACTTAGTTAAAATATTATAACCGTTATATTATTGCTATAATATGTAACTGTTGTGTTATTAATTGTTATTAAAAAGCTAAATATAAATTCAAAGAATAGTCTAGTCCTGAAGAGATACTCGGACTAGTTTATGCGAATGAAGAGTGCTCTTACATTCTTAGATTTTGTGAAATCTTCAAGGATTTCATCGATTTAATCACCATCTTCAGAAGCTTTATAAAAACATCTTTGTGGCTATTATAATATCTATTGTGTTTGCAACTAGTTTAAATAAATATGTGATAAATTTTTCATGATCTTTGTTATTAATTTCTATGTTCTTCTATAGTTTGGTTGCGTTAAATAAATATATTCTTTGATTATATTTTGGGTAGTCATTGATTTTTGGAAGGTGATTTCTTCGAAAATTGCTTTCTTAATTTAGAAGTGATGTTATTGATATTTATCAAATCCCTTAGTAAGCTGGCATATTCATATCAATATCAATCTCATCGAGTTTAACAACGAAATCATCCGCTAACTCTTCTTCCTCATTTTCATTGACTTACTCAGCCAAGTAATTATCCATGCATTTATCTCTTTCATCTTCTTGCTCGATGATAAACTCACTGTCTTTATTTATCTCCACGGAATTGCTTTTTTCGAAAACCGAGCCACCTCTCTGAGAAGTTTCTACTTATTCCATTATACACTTCATCAAATCCTGTTCATATTCTTAAAGATGTTCTCCCTTGTAAAACTATCACATCAATAAAGATAAATTATTATTAAGATGTAGTTTATGCAATAGTTTATTTTCAAGAGTTAAAAGTAAATAAGTGAAAGATATATATATATATATATGAGATTAGTTCATCATTAAACTCTTATAATTTTCAACACTAAGAACATTTAGCTCTACAATATAACTAAATCTTCTCCATCCTATATTAAAGTGAGTGAGATATTAAGGGGGAGCTGATTAATTAATCATTTCTTGGCTTTCTTAAATTATAAAATCTTGAGTTTTATGGGTAGCAAGAGCTAATTAGAAATTATCAACATCCATATCCACGCTGTAAATTTATATTTAATTCTCATTTATCAACTTATCATAAGATGTATTATTGAATTCCAAAACCTCATGTGGTTTTACTGACTGTTATATCCACACTATTCTCAAAAATATTTGCCTCATAGTATAGTTTTTACTGCTCTTATGTTAACCTTGTTGACTGTCTTGCACAATTAGGCTACTTTCCAGAGGATTCTCGTTGATAATATAGCTCTTAGTTTTCTGGGTTTGATCTTGACACTTTAACAATTGAACTATTTCGAGATGTCATCTCATCCAATTCAATGAGTTTCTTCAGTGACTCTATCTAACTATGTAAAGAGGTACAATTAACTCATTAAATCTCGGCATAGTTATTAATTGCGCTGCTTTACTTGCTTTTCTAGGATTATCTAATGCTGCTTAAATGGCTATAGACTTTACTATTCTTCTAGTGATTGGATTTAGTTTGTTGAAATAGATCATTTAGATGATTCAAAAGTCCTATGTCCAATATCTCTAGATCTCCTAGTTACTTAGCAATTACTTCTTATTGGTGCTAGATAATGAATGAGTGTAGCTCACCATTTTGGATGAGTAAATTTCGGTTAAGGATACAGCAGTTTTACTTTTACTTTTACAAATTATTATCATGAATAATCCTTCACTTATAATGTTTTCTTTTGCTTACGATTAAATATATAGAAACATAAAATCTATAAATAAATGAGAGATGCCCAAGAAATTGCATTTGTATTTTGTTTAAATATATAAATGAATTTAAAAGCTATAGTTTTACTTTTAAAGCTATTTATATTCTCATTGATTTCAAACTTTGATAACTATTATTATAGATTAATTTGATTTAGATACTTAATATACTAAAAAATACAAACTGCATAAAATAATTATAAAATTCCCTTTCTTTTTCTTTCCTAGCGGACTTTATCCAAAACATATTAAATAGCTCTTTGCTCCATGAGGATATCAATGACAACTTTCTTGTATTTCTTATTAGTGTCAT
>ARYC01002487.1:0-41364 GCA_000711775.1 Oxytricha trifallax
GCATGCATCACTCCCCGACGCTTGCAGCTGTCCAGCAGGCCTCAAAGCAACAGCTAAATCACAGAGAATCGACAGGAAAGTAAGCGAATTCTATGGATTTTGACACTTTTATAGATGATTCTAAGTTCCCTAGGTCCATTAAGGGGAGTAATCAAGCAACCCAAGCTGTAGTCGATGCAATTGAGGCCTTACCATCATTCACTTATACTCCCATCGCAGTCGCGAAGCAGCAAGTCAACCAGCGGTTGGGGTCTTACGGGGTCTTGGCTCGAAATTTCTCAATTACCAAGGAATCCACTAAGAGATAGCAATTTTCGATGAGCTTTGTGGCAGCCATCACCAAGGACCAGCTGATCTCTAGCCAAATCATTGAGGGGCCTTCGATGCGGTGCTGTTCGAGAACTTCCTCTAATCACACCCTGCGCCAGCTGCGCACAGATAAGGATCTCGCCCATAAAAAGATCGTGCTGCTTATGGACAACGCAGTCATTCACAAGTATTCAGAGGTGCTGGGGACTGCTAGGAAGTTCAAGGTCACTGTCCTTTTCAACGCTGAATACTCACCCTGGCTTAATCCCATCGAGTAGTTGTTCTCATACATCAAGAGGCACCTCCGCTAGGAGCAAGCAGACAGCAAGTAAGTATTTTGGGCCTAACTTTTCATAGGATCCACCTGGTGAAGCGGGTTTCGCAGATTCTGAAGGCAATGACCAAGACAGACGTCAACAAGCTCTGGGCTTTCAGTGTGAAGAAGTGGTGCAGCACCATCAAGCATGGATTTGTGTGAGATTGATATGAAAGACGATGAGTTGGGGTGCAGGAGCTATTGAAGTCAACAATACATACTGAAACAGCAGTTTAATCCTCAAATTTATTGATTAAAAGCCCCCTTATTACATATCACACTTTTAAGTTTTAATTTTAACTAATCAAACCAAAAATCCAAAAACCTCTCTCATTTTCGCTCATTTTAAAGCCCAACTTGGCGGCCCCTTCACTAAACTGTCAGAATGGGGCGCTTTGACTGTCGAGCAGGACGTGAAAGATGATATTCCAGGTGTTTTAAAACATGGAGAATCCAGTCGTGACCCTAATTTGACCTAACACTCATAAATCAGGGAGTTATTGACCATTTATGGTGATTACACTTTCAATCACTAAGATTTGATCAAGAATTTTTAAATCAGTTGATGATTTTATCCAACAGATAGTAAAAGTTGCTACTGGTTACTCAACTAGTGAATCAGATAAAAATTTTAAGATCCAACTTAAAATACAGCTATTCCTGATAAAATTTGATCGAATTCGACAACATTCTACTATAAGTGTACAAATACAATCAAAAAGTAAAATTGGTTATAATTAAAATAATAGATTTAAATTTTGATTAATTTCTACAATTTCCTATTTTTATCTATTTTAGCAATAATATTAAGATTGCCTATAATAGATTTATTTACTAACATTTTATCAGGCAACGAATTATTCAAAGCCGGAGCTATTTGAAAGAATACATACAATATATAAGTCCCATAAAAGAGAACATTAATCTATTTTTTCAATTATAAATGGGTGTTGACGTCACGGCGTCCCAGTCTCGTCAGGACGTCCCAGCCTCGTCAGGACGTCCCAGGGTCGTCAGGACGTCCCAGTGACGTCAGGACGTCCCAGAGTCATAGGTGACATCAGGACGTCCCAGCCTCGTCAGGACGTCCCAAGAAATAATTTTTTAACGAATAAGATAAAATGTACGAAGCACCATAAAAAATTCTTTATGAATCTTTTCAGGCAGGGTTATAGGGGTGCAAGCTCTAGTTAACCTGGGTCACAAGTGGTGGAACCCCTTGTTCGCAACCAATGCGAAACAATAATAGCAGTGGTCAGGTGGGATGCAGCCATTGTGGTTAGGATGCAAAGCCTCCCAAAAATTTTTTATATATTTTTTTTCGTCTATCTAGACATCACCCTGTAAGAGATAGGTTTCTTGTTCAAGCTTTAATTAGTTTTTGATAATTCTGCTAACATCTGCTCAGATTTTACTCACAGATTCACGACATGTTTTAAGATCAAATAATTTTTACATATCATCAACCATTTCACTAGTATTCCTTCCATTAGGAAAATAAGTAAACAGTATCTATCGCAAAATTCTTAGTGGGTAAGTATTATGACCAAATATTTTCAAACTATTTTTTATAGTTTATCTAGAACGACATTGACTGTTATCACATTCATAGTAGCAATGGTCTATATATTTTTCAGAAGAAGTAAAACATCAAATGCAATTATTATTATTAGAATTTTTGACATTATAAAGTTCTAGAGAGTACGCCACATCCTTATAGTTAATGAATAAGTGTTATGTGTCATGAAATGTTTGGTCTTATGTGATTTGTTACTAGAATGTTTCCATATGAATAAAGTTTAATTAATTATTAACGATTATAATTTAACGATTAAATATTAATTTTTCACATATTCATACACATCAGCTATAAAAAGATTTTCGGAGGCTTTGCCTCCGAATCTCCACAAGGGCTGCCGTCCACTTGACACCTGCTATTATTGTTTTGCATTGGTTGCTCACAAGGGATTCCACCCCTTGTGACCCCGGTTAACTAGGTCTTGCACCCCTATAACCCTGCCTGAAAAGATTCATAAAGAATTTTTTATGGTGCTTCGTACATTTTATCTTATTCGTTAAAAAATTATTTCTTGGGACGTCCTGACGAGGCTGGGACGTCCTGATCGACCCTGGGACGTCCTGACGTACTGGGACGTCCTGACGTCATCTGGGACGTCCTGACGTCACCTTGGGACGTCCTGACGACCCTGGGACGTCCTGACGACCTTGGGACGTCCTGACGACCCTGGGACGTCCTGATCGTACCTGGGACGCCCTGACGTCAACACCCTTATAAATAAAAACAGTAGCAATAGTATTAGAAGATATTTTCTCAAAATTAATGATTTACAAGAAACCTATCTTTAATCACTCATAAGTAAAACTATTATTAAGAAAAATGAAATTCAAACATAACTGAAGAGAAGATCTAAAACTCTATTATAAATTATATCCTAGATTCTATCCTATTGAGATAGAAGGAAGACACATAATTTTAAAACATAATATAGAACTAATGAAATTGCTTAGTTAAAGCAAATAGATAAGCTATAATTGTAATTATTGCATTGAAAAAGTACAAAATATTTATGAATTAGGAAATATATAAGGAAAATATAATATTCAATTAGAAAAATCGATTATATTCACGATGAATATGATCAATTAGTATTACTTAAAAGAATTGAATATATGTTGATCATCATTTAATAATGGAACAAATAGTTATATGTAATGATATGTATAATAAAAATTATAAAAGCTCTAATAAGTCAAAAACTTAGAAACAATTAGGTGAAAGTAATAAGCATTTATATTAAATGAAATTTTATGAGTAAGCTCAAATGAAAAAGGAAATATACTGATGGAGTAATTTTTATGAAGAAAGGAAATAAAAACATCAAATACAAGCATAGTATATAAAATAAATAAAACAAATACTGATCTATAGTCTAAAGAAAATAACTCTTAGCAATAGAAGACACCTTTGAAAGCAAAAGAAACTATAAATAAAATTTTAATGAAGACATTTGACTGTGGAAAATGTTCATGTAAAGCCCTTTTCTAGTCTTGTGTACACTTGAATCTCAAAGAATACTAATCTGATGATATTTCCATGAGTCAAATTTGAAAGATAAGCTCAAGAAACTAAGTTCTGTAGCCTTTCATATCTAGAAGAGTTGCTTAAGAAAATTATGGATGAGAGAAAATATAACCAGATTTGAGGATATGACATAATCTTTATCTTAAAACTTAAATATCTAAAGAGTTTTCAATCTCTTTAAAACAATGCAAATTAAGTGTTTTTGGCAATTATAGTAATTGAAAAAAAATTCTAAAATTTAATAATTTTTGTTATAAAGCCATTCAATATTCATATAGTAAAACGTTTTCAAGTAAAATATGTCTAACATTTAATAAAAGTTAATTATTTAATATAAAACAATATTGTAGGAATACATTCGATTTGGGAAAATGAAATAAAATTAAATTAATTAAATATTAAAATCATAGCTGTTATCAAATCCAAAGGAGCTCAAAATACAAATCTGAGTCGATTCTACGGTAGATTCCGCAATTTTAGCTGGACTTTACTATTGGAAATATTCTTGAATCATCCCAGGAAGTGAGATATATTGATTTTGAGCTAAAACCGAAAAATAGTAAAAGGACTTTTTCTTGCTTGGGAGAAGATATAAAATCATTATAGCAATAACAACCGCAGTCTTATTTTTAATGCAATATCCAGAGAGAGTAATATTTATGAAAAATAAGTGGAAGGTTATAATTTAAAATGAAAACTAATAAAACTTAAAAATATTAGTATAGGTAATTACAGAGATAAAATCCAGAAAAAAATTTATCATCTTTCCAATATCTTTCATACTTTGCTTCATCTAGCTATTCCTATTTTGTTGTTCCGAACTTTTCCCAGTGTCTCTAGAGCTTTCGGTCTACTGACACCGCCACTCCTGTCAGTAAGAATTGCTTAAATATTAAAATATTAGATATTTATTTTGTAACTTACAAATTTTGGTGAATAACCAACTGCTCCAGGAACACCATCTTTAGGTTTCATTTTTTCTTAATTAATTTCGTTTTAATTTATCGATTTTCAATTATAAATTGTAATTGTTAGGATTTGGAGACATTTTCCCAAAAACTTTACTGGAGGCATTAATAAATAATTAATTTTAATTTTAATCCATTTTCTCTAATCAAATGTATTCCTACAATAATAGTTATATATATATGTATATATAAGATACAAATCTACTTTTAAAAAAGGAAAGAATAAATCAAAATATTGTATTAAATCCATTTTCATATATTATCTTCTTCATTAATATCTAATTATCTTGTTGTTAAATTATAAAAAATATATTCGCTTAAATTTCCCTGTTATAATGAAAATCTATGCTCACTTTAGCCAAGCTTCTGGTCTATCATCAGATGGGAGTCTGTCTGCTCTTGTCAATACTATGCTCCTTCTAAACTTTTTTAAATCTTTGAATAGCATTTCTAGGGATTCTAGGAGGCCAAGCTCTTAGAAAAAATCAATTCTTGATCTTTTTGAAGTCATAAATATATGGGTAAAAGTTTCAATATTTGCAACGTCGTCCACTTCACTGGTTAACGCTGCCTTTGAGATGCTGTTAGGCTTAGACGCCACCATATTATTTAGCCAAAACGAAAGAAATATAAGATATTATTAAATTAAATTTAATTTTACACAGTCTATATTAATAAATATTATTTATAAAAAAAGATATTCTTATTAAAAGTTCCTTATAAATTATATCTTTTTATCGAAACATAGACTTCTAATCATGAAAACTTTTAAATATTTGATGTCTTAAACTTAATTTATTTTAAACTCCATCGATCAATTAAGAAGCGAGGATTGGAGTTAAGATCAATTAGATTAAACTTTAATTATTATTGGCGTACAATTTTAATGTTTGGGCTAATTATTAAAACTATTGCCTCGATTAATTGTCCTTATAAAATAATCGAATCAGGGTGTGCAAATTTGATTATAGCCTAATTATAATAAATATTAGCCAATAATAAATTTGAATCTAATTGTTCTTAACTTCAATCCTTGCTTCTTAAATGATCTATGGGGTTTTAAGATATCCAATTTATGAAATTTAAGGTAAACAATATGGAGGCTCTAAGCCTAATAGCATCTCAAGAAAAACAGAATGAAACACTATTGCTTACGAATTTACAGCTACAACATCTCTTGCTCTGATAATGATCAAGAATTTAATAAGAATATTTTTCATAGTTTGAATGAAATCTAGATGATAATATAGTTATGATAAAGAAGTTAACGAAGAAAAAAGGTCTAAAACAATTTTTTTTTTAGTCCATACTATCTTTATTTTCATTATAATTATGTAATTTTTTTAAATATTCAGCCTTTTCTTATTACATTTATTTAATTTAAAGATTTTATTCACATTGATTGTCTACATCCATTTGGTTACCTTTTCCGTTAATTAAGTTACAGCTTTACAAGTGCTTACTGTAAATAAAAAACTTTTTAAGAATGAAAAAATATTTTCACATTCCATAACTTATCACAGTTTTCCCTAACTCTGAATCATCATTTTATCAATCACATTCTTCGTCATTAATAGTTTCATTCTATTTTTGAGATCATTTTCTTTTTCATATATTTCGTTTTCACTTTTTGTCTTTCAAAATACTTTTTAGAGTTGGTATGCCTTTATTATGTTTATATAAACAAGCTGTCTAATTATTTCTCTATTACCTCTATTTTTTAGTTTAGTATAATTTCTTCATAGTTTATTTATTATTTCTCTCTGGGTTTTGAAATTAATCTCTTTAATAATGATTTCGATTTTGTTTGTTTACTTATATTTATTTTACATTAAGTTTACTAACGGTATGTATATTTAAATAGTCACTGATCGGATTCACTTGTAAATTATAGTATAATATTTGAATAGTTGTTCCATTTGCAAGATTTTAGTAAAAATATTTTTATTTATCAATGCCTTCCCATCTTTTTCTAAAAAAATCTTTTGTGTTCTAAGATGATATTTATTCTGAGATATTTAATTTCTACACAGTTTTGATATTTTCTATTTCTATGGTTTAGTTGAATTTTATTTCACATAAAATTAGAATTTAAATATCTAGTAATAAGTTTAAGGTTTTGACATTTTATTTTTTTGAAACAATCCATTACTCTTTTTAGTTGTTAACTGTTTCTTCATTGATTGGACTGTAATCTACCAAAGAAATAATAATAATTCTTTGTTTAATCAAGACACTTATTTATTAAGAATATATTATGTCTTAAGGAATATATTTAAAAATAATATAAAATCTGTTACCTTGAGCTACTCTTTTTTTATTCTATTTCTTCTCATTCGTTTATAATTTTACATTCTTTGTACAAATCCTCTATTAATTTCATTATTTTATTGTTTAATTTGGATTAGATTCTATTTTAAAGCATACTCATGAGTTTCTATTTCCGGACTAAATCCTATGCTTTTTTAGTCAAGCAACAAAAAAACCTCTCTGCTCATACTATTCATTCTTGAATATTTTATGTGATCAAGTAGTCTAATTACAATAATATTTATGTTTTAATATTCTTTATACCTTTTCTAGTAGTTTCCTAATTTGTAGTTATTGTCTCTAATGTTCTTAACTTTGTTTATAGTAACTCTTTGTGTGATTTTGCTATTATTTTAATAAAGTACTATAGATTTTGTGTTCTCAACTTCAGGATTAGCCTCTAACTAATATTTTCTTAACTATCACCAATCTCCCTTACTTCAGGTGCTGCAAGAATGACTAAATGATCATCCATTTAATTAATTTCATTAGAAAGTTCTCCTAAGTTTTCTTTAATTTTGCTTGCACTTTTCAATAAAATGAAAGTTTTTCCTATTTATATTGCATATTTTCATACTTTTTTTTAATTTATTCAATTAGGTTAATTTGTTGAAAATAGAAGTTAATGGACTTCCAAGAATTCAATAAAACTAGTTAAAACAAACAGTTTATATAACTTATTTTAATTTGAAAATTTTTACATTTTATTATAAATTCTTAATGTATTAGATTTAATTGTTCTTATAAAGGTCTCCAAACTTTTTTGATTATAAGATTAATTCATTTTTCATGTTATAATGCATACTGTTGTTTTCAAAATGTTTTTATTATCTATATCTTTAACTAATTTTCTACTAATAACAAGTTCGATTATTAAATTTATAATCTTTAATTTTAATTTAACGTGAGTTTTGCATAAAATTTAAGTCATATTTATAATCATAATTATAGAATATTAACAGTTAATAACTTATGGATTGTTGATTTAAATTAATATAAACTATAATTTTTTAAAAATATTTTCAAAAAAAAATAAATGCAGAATTATAAAATAACAAAACAACATTTGTATTGGCATTATTATATATTGGAATTTCCAAAAATAGCTGATTTGAGATAAATAGAATTTTAAGATTTTATTCATTAGCAATATAACTTAAAACTACATAATTAATGAATTTGATACTTAATGATCAGATCTTATATAAACTAGTGGGAAAAATAAAAAAAAATTCTAACTTATTTGTAATATGTAGAGAAATATCGATCTCTTATTTCTTATAAAAATTGCCCAAGTTATTTAAAATAAAACTAATTAATTTATTTATATACTCCTCTTTTTATTTACTTTTATTGATTTCTTTGAAATTAATAATCCCTGTATTTAACGAATTCGACCTTTATGTCACAAAATTATTGGCTATCTACCTCATTCTTCATCATTTTATCACTAATCTTGTTTGTTTTCTTTTTTTTACTTCTATCAACTTTGTAAATACTTTTGTGAATTTATATGTTTTCTTTTTCGTCCTTTAATTCTCTTAATTGATCTCTTTCATTAATTCTTTGTCAACTATTTTACTTGCTCCTATTATTTTTTTATATTTGTTTACTCTTTTCACCAAATACATGAATCCTTTTAAATCAGTCTGGTTTGGACACTACTACATCCCTCTGATTGCTCGAACCATTGTTATTTGGCGTCTTAGAAAAAACTATTACTCAGACTCTATATTGATCTTTCCGATAGTTGTTGGTAATAATTGCTTGTTTTTCTCTACTTTTTCAGTTCATTCTCAAAACATCTTTTTAAAAGGTTCCAAATAACTTATTTATAATTTCTTTTTATTCATTAAATGTTTTTTTAGCATTGATTCTTCAATTATTTTAGGTTACTCTCTTGGAATTTGAATATCATTTTAAATATAAAATAAGTTTGTGGTCTTTTGACTAAAATTGTTCCTGCTCATATAGTGTTGTCTCTACATCAGAGAAGATCTGATATATTTGGTTTCCTCTTGAGTATGGAACCAATTTCACATGAAGTAATTCTTTTAGTGATTCTTTTTGCTTTAACCAATAAGTTATCAACTATAAAAGAAAGTTAAAATCTCCCTTTACTATTATTCTTTACTAATTACATTTATGCATCTTCAGCCTTATCATTAATATTTACTAAATCCTAGTGCTATTTAATCTCTTCATTACAATATGCTGAGAAAAGAAACTGTGATAGTGTGTACTGCGAATCGTTTCTCATTCAAAATAATCCAGACCAAGAATTTTTAAAGTTTTAATTGTATTTATTTGGTATTCACTAATATTTTGAGTAAGTATTCTACTAATTATGCTAAAAAAAAAGCTAAAAATAAATGATTATAATGAAAAGATCAATAATAATTTAAAATCTTTTTTTAAAAATGGAAGGAAACAACTCAAACAGATAATAATCTTTATATTGACTACAATACATTCAAAATAGCTAAATATAATCACTCTTTTTCTGTCCATTTATGTTCATATTAGACAAACTAAAAATCATCTTTAAATCACTGCCATTATTTGGTATGATTTATAAAAAAATATTATGTTTAGATATTTTAATGTAAATTACAATTATTAAATTAGAAAGTTATAAGGATAGAGTGACCCACAGGGGCTCGAGGCTCGAGACTTTCTAATAGAGCTTTCTGCTATACTAAGGCTTGCTGAGGGTAGGCAGGGGGTTGCTGGGTTCATCGCATTAGGGGCCAGTCGGCGGGGTTCAATCTGTCAGATCCTAGACTCCTCGAGTTGTCTGCACGCTAAGGATTTCCCTGCAATGGATAAGCTTCCTGGCATGAGTTCAGCTTCCTAAGTAATAGGGAGTAGGATGAAGGTGGTGTTCAACCTTCAAAAGTGAGACGATGAAAACCATAGAAGCCAACGATAATGATTTTCCTCCCACACCAGGTCGGGTTAATGAGGCTACCACAGCGAAAGGACAGAGACTACTATCTCAGCAGCGGTGGAACCTGGTAAGCGTTTTCTCCAGACTCCCCTTTAATTGTTTACAGGAAGCAGATCTCTACGAGCTCTGCGGGGGATACTCCTAGTTCGCTAGGCTCTTATCTCGTATGCATCTCGGTTCAGGGAGATGTGGAATGGGGAGCGAGGTGGTTTTTTGGAGTTTTTTAGTTCACGACTTGCCACGTCATCGGAATTTGCCACGTCAACTCACTTCAGATACGTCTACGTCACGACTAAAATTGATGGTTTGATTTTAGTATTAAACAGTGATATGTTAAATTTTAATTTGAGATTACTCATTTATTACTAATGTAAATTACACTCCGAGTAAATAAAATTGTTCTTCAAGAGTTACAATTAAAAGTATTCATTTTAACCTATGTTAAAGTGTTATAATTCTGTATTATTTTTTATTATTATCATAATGCCTAGCAAGCTATGTTTAGTTAATCTTTTAGCTTGTTTAAATCTATAATTCTCTATAGTTTCGTCTCTAAAAGCCCAATAAAATGAATTAATTTACTTTCTAATTCCCTCATCATTTAATCCAGTTTCATATTTGAGTTGACCCCCTTATATTTGTAAACATATTTTTAGTTCTGTTTACTAGGCTGAGATTTACCTATTAGTTTTGGTAATCTCCTCTAGCTTCTCTAACTTCTGCATATTTATCGTTTACCATTAATGATCCCTCAGCATCTCTTTAAGGGTGCTAGAAATAAAGATGATGGTTGGTGTATTATATAACAGCGAAATTGTTTAAGGTTAAAACTTTTATCATTGTAAATTCAAACATTAGAGTTTTTCTGCTTTAGATTAGTTTCTCCACTCATTGAGTTTTTAAATTTATCCGAAATAGTATTCTATGATTTTGTCTAAATTTAGTCCTTTTTTCATATTCATCTGAAGTTTTTTTTTCATTCTGTTTACTTTTAATCGCTTTCTTCCATCTAGTTGCCCCTAATATTTTTTATCCCTAATTAATTTTGAATTAATTTATTTTGATATAGATCGATGTTATTGTTAATATTCCTGAAACATATTTCTAATGAATTAGTAAGTTTTGATTTATATTTATAATGACATGATTGTTTGAATTTTACTAGTAAAAACAAATTTAATCTGATTAAACCAAGTTGCATTGCCCATTAATAAAATATATATAGTCTCCCAAGATTTATAAAATCTATTTCTTTCTTGGATCATACTTCCGTATATAGAATTCTTGTTCTAAATCTAGAGAAAAGTATAAAGTAAAAATATTTTAATTTTAGCTTTCAAATACATATTTTTTGTTGAAATTAGTTACAACTAGCCTGTTTTTTATAATTGATAATGAATTTTTGAAATAAATAAAATATTTTAGTACATAATTTAGCAGAATAAATAAGATTGAAATTTAATTGGGTTTTAAAGATGAGATAAGTAAAGGGAATCTCTCTTAATCCAGGAATAATGATTTATGTAAGGAAAAAGTAATCTTAAATTATGAAGTTAAATACTCTTTTTGTAATCCTCAAACTTTATTTCTCAACAAGTTTAATTATATCTCATTAATATAAAACTTAGTGTTTTGAATAAGCGATCACTATAATAACCATTTATTAAAAATAAAACAGAAAATAAAGTAAATTTAAGATTAGACTTTAGATAATTTAATTAAAATGACAATTATCACGGTTGTAGAAATGAAATGATTATGAAAAATCATTTATATATTCATAAAATAATCGTTTTTATTTTACAGCTATATATCAAAGAGATACATTCAGAAATTATTCTGTTTTATCAAAATTTGGGGGGGAGTTTCCTTCCCAAAGATATAGTTTCTTGCCCCCCTTCGGAAGTTTCCTGACTCATGCATAAAAATATTTAATTTTTATGAATTTCTAAAAATCTTTATCATCAATTTTGACATAGTTAAATTTAATCTAGCATCCCATATCAATTCTACCCTGATATCTCATTCAAATTTTAATGAACATCATATTAATTATAAGTAAAAAACAAGTAGTTTAGCATTTTTTAAATTTATTTTTTGACAAAGAATAATAATAAACCTTGAAAATAATATATAATTAAAAGTTGTTTAGTATATATTAATTGTAATTAAAATTATAATTTATATGTTACTAATATTTTTATTGACAAAAAATATATAATTTAATGTGAGGGGCAGGAAACTTCTCCCTCCCCAAATTTTCTTTTATTAAAAATGATTAAAATTTTAAATATATAAATATTGACAGTTTGTATTTCTAAAAATAATTAATATTTATTAATATTTGTTATTTTATTAATATTTATAAATTTTAAAGATATTTAGCTATTAATTTTATAATTTAGCTTTTTAACTTTAAATTTTAACTAATACTTGACTTGATATTAGCTGATTCAAGAATTTACTTCACTTAATTAATGCTCAGATTATTTGTAAAAATATTTAAAAAATGTTTTGGCTAAATGCTAGACATTTTAAATCAATTAAAATTCTTTATTTTATCTATTTTATACTTATTTAATTAGATGTGATGTTAATATTCCCATATATGATAATAATTTATGAATAAGAATAGGATAGTCACATTTATGATATATTTTTTGGAAAATAGAGAATTATAACAATTTGATTAGCAATAATATGATTAGTAATAATAGCAATAGAAAATGAAAATCGTAAAAATACGTTTCACTTCTTCCAATGCATTGAACTTCGTTGTATTCAGATTAGTATTATGCTTCCTTTGCCTTGTCACTGCAGCAACTTGTGAAGTCTTCGTCAAGCACCACCGCAACTCTTACCAGGTCTAACCTATAAAAAAAAATAATTTCAGATATGTTTTTTGTAACTTACATTATTAGTGAGTGGCACTGTACATTCTGATCAGACATTTTTATTATTTTTAATATTGTTAATCAAATTGTTATAATTCTCTATTTTCCAAAAAATATATCATAATTCTCGGGAGTATTTTGTCAAATCAAAGGAATTTTCTAATTAATAACTTCATTATAGTTAACGTCCCGATCTTTTTGCAAATTTATTTATATATATATGTATATAAATATCAATTCCCAGTTTTTATTTTTATTTAAATTATTAGAAGAGTAATATATAGAAACCACTTTTCTTATTAAATTAAATTTTCATTTTTATTGAGAGTATAAATCACATTGATTTATTCATTTTTTATACAGATTAAGTCTTCTCTTAACATATTTTAAACTTTCTTTAAGATACAATAAGGTATCTTTCTTCAAATTTTATATTATAACCTTCTAAAATAAATGTATTTGATATTTTGATAGGACAATTAAAAAATATATAAATAATTTACTTTTTTGACTTAAATATTAATTAAGTGATCAAGCTTAATTAGCATTGATTATATCAATATTTATTAGTTCATTTTTTATATAATTAAATCAATTAATTTTCAATTATAAACTCAAGTTTATTATCCTCATAAATAATCAAAGGATCAAGCCATCAAATTCAAAAAGTTTCAAAATAATTAATTATTGAATTTTCAGTAGTATGCTAAACGTATTTGGAGACAAGTTTTCAACAACTTTAAGAGTAAATTTACTCTTAAAGCAAATTCAAAGGAAATTCGTTATGAGGAATTCTGTACAAAAAAAGATAGATACAACAGATTCAAAAATTATCATAATTTTTAGTTTAACTCCATGTTTATTCATACATTAATTAAATATATATATATATATGTATTTTTAATATTTTAATTTAATTTACTTGTGAAATCAAATTTTCAAATTTAGTACACACAAAATTAATGATTCATGTTTAAAGAGTCAAAGATAGTTATATTAATGACAATTATAATTATAAATATATGTTTACAAAAGAACATTTTTAAGCAATTTAATACCTTATATATAATAATTTATCATCTACTAATTTATTTTTAGAATATTGTTCTTAGAGTACTAAAAATTCCTTCAATAATTTGTTAATTCTATCTAGATTAAAGTATATTCTATAAATGTTTGAATCCTATTAATTATACCATTTTTAATATGTTTTTTGTTATTTAGTTACATAGAGAAATTTAATTAAAATGCTTAATATATACTAATAAAACACTAAAACATGCAGTAAAAAGCGATAGGCTTTTTAACTGTCACTGAATAAATTGATTTATTTATCCAATGAAAAATGTATAAATTTAGTCTTTTAATCTTGGTAATGAAAAAATTATAGCCTATAAAACTTGTTAAATGATTCAAAATCAAAATCAAAATAAAAAGTACTAGTTATTACTTCAATTACAACATTAAGTCACCAGGTTTGAAAATTTACAATTAAAAATTAAAAAATTAACGATAGCATATCTCAAAGCAAACTAGAGTTGTTATAATAAACAAATGCTACATTGCTTAATAGATTTAAGAGTAAATATTCAATTATAAGCTAGAAATGATATTTGGGTTCAATTAATTAGAATTAAAAAGTAAATCTTTTTATCAAAGTGAAATCATGAATTAAAATTAATTAACAAGTAGCATTAACGAATAAAGACATTAAAACTTTTCCTGCTTTTAAATCATAGTTGAAATCAACTTATAATATTTATAAGTTCATTTTCACTAAGATTATGAATAAATATGTAGACTTGCAGACCATTGTAACTATTCAAGTATTCAAAATAAAAACATTAAATAGTCATTATTCTTTGATGCTGCAAAAGCTAGTCATAAAAGACTAGATTAACAAGAAGGAGTAGATATTGACTTAGGAGAATTGAATCAAAATGAAATTTATCATAATTTCTATGAATAATATAGAATCACATAAATTATATTTCTGAAAATATAAATATTACTAATAATTTTAAAGAGTTGCCTCATAAAAAACAAAATAATTTCACTTTTTAAGAAATTGTTAACTTTAATACTAAATAAGTAAAAGAATCGTAATTTGATAAGTATTATTATTACATTAATTATTGATTATTTTTAATTTAAATATATTGTTTTCTTATGATGATCATTTACTTCAGGATACATTTTATTAGAATTGTCTAATTTGCAGAATTAATCATAATGGTGTTTATTATATGTAAGTTATTCAATAAACTTAAACAATATAATGCTAAATTTAAATTTATATAACTTAAAACTAAAATAGCCATAAGTTATCTAAAAATTATTGCTGTAATTTGCAATTGTTTTATTTATTAAATCTACTTTTATTCAATTATAGTTATTACACCTCAAAGCAATATCGATCAACAAGGAAACTACAAAATAAGAAAGTTAATTATAGGAATAAGTTCTAATAAAATTGAAACAAATAAACAGAAACTGCAGAATTACTTTGAAAATACTATGCTATTAATTAAGGAGGAGAAATACAGGAATAAAATGGAATGAAAGATTGCAAGAAGAGTGAATAAAATAATATTATGAAGGATTTATTATTAGAAACAAATGAAACAATCATTATTGTCAAATCTTAAATTGATATGGAATTATCAAATTTTTTGTACTATAATACAGTTTTAATACTCTAACAAATGTGATTCTCTATTGTCAAACTAGAGAATTATAAACTTTTCACATGCATTAATTAAATGATTCATAAAATATGTTTATACTTAAAAATTTTATTTGCCTCTATTCTCTGTATGTAAATAACTATGTTTGGAGGTAAACTGAAATACATTACTAAAGATTTGTAGTGATATTAGAGGACTTTAATTTAATCAAATCTGCATTCAAAGTTAATGAAAAGATCAAATAAATAAAAATAATATCTAAGAAATTCTGAATCATATGATCAATCATCAGGATTAAATTGAGAATAATGTAAGCAATATTTATGAAATGAGATGGAGAATTTTTTTGATTTTATTCATTATCATTAAATATCTAATATGTGAAGCAAGCAATTCAGGAACAATTTAAAAATTGAGAGGATATTTATGTCTTCTATTAGCTTATCTTTCAATTAGAATACTTGAAAGAATAAGCTGCCTAGAAATAAAATTCGTTAATAAAGTATTGTAGAAAGCAAACTGGCGATGACTCCCACTTGGCTCCTAAATATTTAGGAGAGATTCTATTTAATTATGCGACTAATTCTTAATATTAAGACTAATTGTTATGAATTCTATATTGGTGCTGCATTAATTAATAATACATTATATTATCGTAATTATGATTTTTTAATAGATATAGTTAAGTTTCTTCATTAAAATTAAATAGCTACGCAGAATCTTATTTGCAAATGTTGCAGACAGAAAGGGAGCTTATATTTTAACTAAAAAATTACCAAAATTAACATAGAAAAATGTATTGGTATTGATCCATAATAAACAAAATCTACCTTTATTTTAACATAAATCATTTGCTCATTAATTAGAAAGTGAATAAACATTAGATACTAGAGTATTTATTAATAAAATTATCTGTAATTACAATTTACTCTAAGCGCAGTTAATTTAAATATTTCCTAAAAGGGATATTAACTCGTTCTAAATGATTTATATCCATGTATTTGTTCAACAAAGTTGTTTTTTATTGAGTTATTTACAACTATTATATAATAAAATGCAAGACTTCTTTTTTTATGTTAATAACATTATCCATAAATCGTTGTTTACTAATATATGCCATACTTATTCTTTGTATTGAATTTAGTACTAAGCTGTGTGGTAGCTATGCCTTTTAAAGCCATCCTAATTAATATAATTAAAAACTGATCAAGTAAAAGGTTTCAACTAAAGTACTAATAATGCTGACAAGAGGGAGAAACTTATAATTAGAGAAAAAGGAGAGAAAGAAATTCATAATTATTAGGTTGAGAAAAATAAAAAGTATCTTTTGCATATTACGAGAGAGGAATTATAGATTCTAATATAACTAAAACTATTTAATTAAATGTAAAATATCATAATATTATTTAATATATCAAAATTTTCAGAATAAATCATTAAACTACAATATAATAATGGATTTAATAACGGAGGTGATGTTTATAAACTAAAATAATGTTTTAAATTTTATATTATCAGGGGTCCTCCTAATTTTAGTGGAAATGGTGCATGCATCATAATTTACAAAATAACCCTGGAAAGATAGCAAGAAAAGACAAGATGATGAACAAGGGATGACATCAAAGGAAGTAATGATGAATCAAAACCCCAAAACCTCTTAATGAGGTTTATAAGTGCTTTGATTTGTAGGGAATTTGTTAGGGGTAAGGGTTATTAATTAAATGCGAGACTAAAATTACAAGCTTTTGGGGTCTATTTATGATGAAGAGTATATAGATTTAGTGTTTAAACTGCGTTATGGATGTGATATGTATAGTGAATAAGTCAAACCAGTACTGAACTATAAGTCTATTGCACTGCTCTTAAAGCGTAGTCCATCAACTGTTCGCTCTCACTGCTTGAAAGCTGTGTAATTAAAGCAATAATAGCTGAATTCTTAGCCTAAGAGGAAGTCAAAGTTTCTATAGAAGCATATTGACTATCTTATTAATGAAAAAACTTTGAAGTATTGGGCTCACTTCTCTCTCGACTAACGAGCTATTATGTTTCACCGCCAGTTCCCTGAGTTGAAGATCTCTGCATAATCTGTTGCAAACATTTATAAACGAAACGGTATCTCTTACAAAGGTGTAAATCGTATCAAGAGAGTAATTGATTTCACTCTGCCATTTTACAACAACAACTTAAATTATATTTATAATTAAATGCAGAGAGCCTTATAGAATAATATTAAGTTTCTTCATGCTGACGAGGCAGTGTTTACATTCAACACTTTCATCTTAAAGTCTTGGTTTAAGAGGCATAGCATCATAGAAGTATATGACTAGAAAGTCAAGGTATAAACAATGGCAATTCTCGGAGGTATTAGCGAGGATGCTGGTTTAGAAACTTATGTTATTCATCCTCGCTCTATTAAGACAGAGCAGTATATTAAGTTCTTAGAGCAGCTGAGAGAGAAGTACCCTGAATAAGAGATTATACTATTCGTTGATAATCTTTCTGTTCATAAGACTAAAGAAACAAGGAAGAGTTATGAACAACTTAGAATAACGCCAGTGTTCAACGTACCTTACAGTCCATAGTTTAATGGAATTGAGTTCTACTGGGGTATATTAAAAGGTCATTACAAGAAACTGCTGCTATACCACTTGATGCATGACCTACCTATCGATACAGTAGATTTTATTAAAAGCTCAGCGAAGAGAGTAGATAATTAATTAGCTTAAAAGTGTGCTAAAGAAGGGAGAGTGAATGTATATAAATAAGTTTTGTAGTTAAGTTAATGAATATATAAGTCACATTTAAAATTCTTTAGAGGGAGCTGGCTTCTCTTTCTTTTCTTCTACTTCTTGCTTCCCTCCTCCTAAGTTTCTTCTCTTGCTGCCCGCTCCAGCATCTATGTTCATTAACTCTGGAGGCTAAATATCTGAATAAAGTCCCATGCTAACTTCATACTTTGTCTGTTACTTTCGCTCTCTGTGAAGCTTGCTCTATTCCTTCATCAAGAAGATGCCAGTACCAGATTTTTCTAAAGAGTTAAGCTACAAATCTTACTTGAAATATAAGGGTGCTTCTGCAGCTCTGATAGCCAGCTCTCACTTATCTTGATCCCTTGTTTGTCTTTATCTTCTGAAGAGATGCTGTACCTTTTCTTATGAGATTCTTGAATAATTTCTTTCAAGTAATCACCTTTGATTGTTGCAAGTATGCCAAAGAAATAGTTTCTTTCAGGCAGTTTATTTGACAACTGTTTCTTAGTAGGCAGGTACAGCGAAACCTCTGGTCATTCATAGCATCATCATATAAGTTAGTCACTGAGATTTCTGAATAGTTTGAAATCTCTGCAAACTTTACATCTTAAGTTTTCAATGCTTTCTTCTCTTCGCTGAGTATCGCCCTTAGAAATGAAATTTTGATACCTTCCATCGTTGGCAGGAACAAACCAACTATATAATCAAAATGAGATACTATAAGTTCATTACCTTGCTGCACCAGGTAGCGGTGGAAATCCTCCTTGCTTCTAAATCTTTGAATCAATTCTTGTGCTTGCACTCTTTCATTGCATCATTCAATGACTCCATCTTGTTTACAGATCTTAGAAATGATATTCAAATTTAAGTTTATTGATGTCAATTATATATCTCTGAAAAACTTCCTATTAAATATGGGTATCCTATAGGAGGTCAACCTCTAAGAAGGATATGGAGAAGGTTGTGAGAACTGGTTTCAAACTTGAGAGATTGATATCAATTTCTACTGTTATAGTTCCATATTTTTAAATTTAAATTGGTACGTACTTAATTAGGAGCAGCTCCTAAAATGCTAGTACTTAATTAGGAGCATTAATTAAAGCTAGTACTTAATTAGGAGCACCCTAATTTTAATCATAAAATCACAAAATACCTCCTAAAGCAGTACGTACTTAATTAGGTGCACCTCCTAAATCGGTACGTACTATAATCAACTTATTATTGAAAGTAAAATGGTTACTTCCTCACCCATATGTAGAGCTGGATCGTCTCTTAAGACTCATAATTCTTCTGTAATCCTCTAAGAACTTCCCTTGAAACTTGTAGGCTTGCAAAGCTCTCATATAAACTCTCAGTTATAGAGGCAGTTTTATAATTTTAATTCAAATTTATATATGAGCGCTAACATTTTAAGAAAAACAACAGCACTTCCATCAAACTAAATGAGACTTACCTTTGGCAGCAATAAAAAGTGCGATAGCTGTGAGATGAACTCTTATAAAGAACAACTAGAGCTATCACTTGAGGTCTCTGTTATTAAAATAAATAGAAATTAATAATAGAAAATAAATGGCAAGCAAGTGTGTGGGAGACAAAGAGGAGGAGAAAGGTATTAATGAAATTCCTATACAAACTGAAGAAGCTGAAGTCTATTTTTGTGAGCTATGTGAGAGAGATTTTGCTTATAAATCAAGCTGGTACAGACATAAAAAAGAGCATAGAGAAGCCAAGCCCACTGTATACTTAAAGCATGATAAAATAGATGGAAAGTAAAACCCCATGATTTTTTTAAGAATTAAGATAGGAGGTATTTATAAATAATCAAGAATTTAATTTAAATTGGCCAGAATCGATTAAAATTAGCGTAAAAATAAATACACACACCCTGATTGGTTTAATTTATATGGAAAATTATTTGAGCCAATAGATTTAATAATTGGGCTAATCTTTTAAATGTTACGCCAATATAAATTAAATTCTTGATTATTTATAAATACCCCCTATCTTAATTCTTAAAAAATCATGGGGTTTTATGACTGCTTTGAGTGCCATAAGCAATACTCTCATTCAAGAGACTTGAAGAAGCATCTATTTAAAGCTCACAAGAAAGATATAGAAGTTGAGAATCATGAAGTTGAGCTGAAGCTTCTAAACAAAAAAGGAGAAGCGAGGGAATACTCTAAGGTCGTTGTACCTGAATAAGCTAGAGAGTTAGAGTACGTCAAGAAGGCACGCAACCAACTGACCTCTGAAATAACAAAATTATGATCAAGATTTTATACAAGAAAATACAGGTTCTTGCTTAAATTGACCTAGATACTTCTCTTTAAAGCTACCTTATAATAGAAGACTCCTTTGATAAGAAAGTTATCAACGATCATCAATACGCATACAAGGTGTATCCCTCAACTATCTCTTAAGTGATGATAAATATTAAATAGAGTTTACAAATGAGTATCAAGTACTCACTCAAGCAAAGTTTAAAGAGTGTAGTTACTTAATCAAGCTAGATGCTGTTCTCCTTGCCAACGATCATGTTGCTTTCAGACTCCCACTCTATGAAATGACTCTAAGAGATTTCATAACAGATCAAAGGAATCATAAGTAACTTGGATAAATAGCAACTCAGACCATACAAGGTATTAAAGAGCTTCACAAGTTAGGGTTTGTTCACAGAGATTTAAAGCCAGAAAAGATAATGATAAACTTTTCATCAGTAAGAGAAGCAATAATTTCGATTTCAACAGAGCCTAAAGAGTGGAAGTATCAAGGATTGGAACTGTAATGGGAACTCAAGGGTACTATCCAGAAAGAGAAGACTGGAGAGATAGTGACTTTTAGTGGGATTTGTGGGCTGTGGCAGCAATAATAATAGAGTGCGATATGCCTCGCAATGAATACTACTCTTCAAGATGCGAAAAGGATGCTAAACAAAGAATAAAACAATTTATCGACAAAACAAGAGTATCTCAATCAATGAAACAAATGGCAGAGCCAATAATAATTAAACCAAACTCAAGATCAGACATATAAATTTAGAGCAGATAGAGTTGTGGTTAAGTAAGATAAACTTCAGACCACTCCCACTTGATCCAAAAGTGCATTTTGAGTGATTAAATTAAATACATTTAATTTAAATTTCACATTAAAACCTATTAATAACCCCAACCCCTAACAAATTTCCTACAAATCAAAGCACTTATAAACTTCATTAAGGGGTTTTGGGGTTTTGAATGTATTTATTTTAGATCTAAAAATATTTCATTTATACTAATATCTATATATAGTAATTAATTATTACTTATTAAATAAAATTAATTATATCAAAATGACAATAATTTTTATAAGTAAAAGCAGATGAGCATATTTTTTTAAAGTAGGCAATATTATATGATGTAAAATGTAAAGGTAGTATTTTATAATAGCAAGGAAAATAAATATTATTACTTTGATCAATGAATCTTTTAATAAATGTTTAATTTATTTTATGAGATATTGTTATTGAAATAAATTTATTTGATGAATATATAAATTTAATTCTTATAATAATTTATTGTTATAATAATTTAGGGTAAATATTTAGTAAGTTATTATAATAATTCAATAGAACTTATATCGATAACGTTAAATTTTAATTTTCATAAAAATTTTTTTATTAAAATAGATTCTACATTGGCAGTATTTAAAAGAATGGGGGGGGGAAGTTTCCTGCCCCAAAATTTTATATGCACCCTAAGGGGGAAGTTTCCTGCCCCCTTCGGAAGTTTCCTGCCCCATTCATAATAATATGTAATTTTTATAATTTTCAAAGAATCCTTATTATCAATTATGATGTAGTTTTTTTAAATTTAGCTTCAAATATCAATTCTACCTTGATAATGAATTTAAAATTTAATCATAATTACATTAATTATTAATAAAAACACTTATTTTAGCCTTTTTAATAATATATAATTTGATAAAGAATAATTATGTAACTTGAAATCAATATAATAATAAATGTTGTAAAGTACATGATTATGGTAATTGAAATTGAAATTTATTTGTTTCTATTAAAATTATTGCAAAAAACATAAGATTTAATGTGGGGGCAGGAAACTACCTTTTGGGGCAGGAAACTGTTTGGAGCAGGAAACTTCCCCCCCCCCCAAAAGAATTAAGGAATTTTCTCAATAAAAAGAATGATAGAGTAAAAATAAAAATAATATAGAATAAATTGTAAAGAACAGTAATATTTCTAATTAATTATGTTAATAAATGACTTAGCATATTATAAATTTAAATAAAAATTTATAAATAAAAATAAGCATTGATTCATTCTCTTGCTTTTATATAAAATATATAAACTTAAAATGTTTTGAATCTTAATACGTGTTAATTGATAATTTTAAGTGCATTATTAAACATCAGAATCCTAACCATTGAAAAGCTATAAATTATTTCCTATTTAATATGTATCTAATTAGCTGCAATCAAAACCCCAAAACCCCTTCAGTAGTTTGATTGAGTTTTTGATTGATAAAAGTAGACTATTAGTGCATACTTTAATTAGGGTTTTAATAGGGTTTATGTAGGGGATTAGGGTTTAAATATTAGTATTTTAAGTGAGTATATGCGAGGTTTGGGGTCTTTTATGACAGTGAGTATATAGATTTATGTTTAAGTTGCGATATGGATGTGATAATTATAGTGAATAACTCAAACCTATTCTTAATTATAATTTAATAGCAAGGCTTATCCATAAATCTCCTGCTACTGTTAGGTCTCATAGTCTATTAGCATTAGATTTGAAAAGATTATAGCTTAATTCTAAGCCTAGAAAACCTCTGAAATTTTAGCAGCATCATATTGATAATCTTATTAATGATAAGACTCTCAAATAATGGGCTCATTTCTCTTTGGCTTAGAGAGCTGTGATGTTTCATCGCCAACCTTCATGAGCTGCATATCTCTGCTTAATCTATAGCAAACATATATAAAAAGAATGGAACTTATTACAAGACAGTCAATAGCATTAAGAGAGTGATTGACTTAAATGTTCCATTTTATAGAGATAATTTAAAATATATATTCGATTAAATTCAGAGGTCTTAAGAGCATAATATAAAGTTCATACACGCTGATGAAGCTGTGTTTACATTCAATACCTTTATATCCAGGTCTTGGTACAAGAGGTATAGTAATATAGAAGTTTATGACTAAAAGGTTAAGGTATAAACTCATGCTATTCTTGGTGGAATAAGTGAAGATAGTGGCCTCGATACTTATCTTATCCACCCTCGCTCTATTAAGACTGAATAATATATCTAGTTCTTCTAATAGCTCAGAGATAAGTATGCTGACTAAGAGATCATCTTGTTTGTGGATAACCTGTCAGTTCATAAAACCAAAGACTCAAGGAAGGAATATGAAAGGCTTAATAAAACACCTGTATTTAATGTTCCTTATAGCCCTCAGTTAAATGGAATTGAGTTATATTGGGGTTTATTGAAAGGCCACTACAAGAAGCTTCTGATCTATCATTTGATGCACGATTTAAAGATAGATACAGTCGATTTTATTAAGAGTGCTGCTAAGAGAGTTAACGATGATAAAGCTAAACTATGCGCAAGAGAAAGGAGATTTTGTGTTTATAAATAATTTTTAGACTTAAGCGAATGAATATATTCACATATTAAATTAACTCATAAATGGGTTTGCCTTCTCTTTCTTTTCTTCCTCTTATGGCTTGCTTGGACCCATGTTTCTTCTCTTAGTGCCAGCTCCAGAATCTATGTTCATCTCATCTGGTTTTTAGAAATCTTTGAAAAGTCTCTTACTCAATTCATGATTTACTTGAGACTTTCTCTCTCTGTTTAATTTGCTGCGCTCTTTCATCAAGTATATAGCAGTACCAGGGTTTTCTATAAAGTTAGAAGACTAAGCTTACTTGAGATGAAAGGATGCTTTTGAAGTTCCTACAGCCAGGTATCACTTATTTTAATAACTTGCTTCTCTTTTTCTTCAGGAGAGATGCTGTATCGTTTCTTGTGAGCTTCTTAAATAACTTCATTTAGTACTCAGGTTTGAAAGTTGCAAGAACACCAAAGAAGAAGTTTCTCTCTGGCAACTTATTAGAGAGTTGCAACTTTGATGGTAGCAACATCTGGATCACTCATAGCATCATCATAGAGATTTGTTACTGAGATTTCTGGATCTCAATCATCTTTATTTCATTATTCTTAAAAGCTTTTTTGTCTTCACTTAGTAAGGTTTTTAAGAATGAAATTTTAGTTCCTTCCTGAGTTGGCAAGAACAATCCAACTACGGTTAATATTAAAATGCGAGTTAAGAGCTTACCTTGCTAAACCATGTATCTGTAGAGGCATCCTTACTTCGAAATCTTCCTATTAAATCTTGAGATTGAATTCTCTTAATTGCATCATTCATAGACTCCATCTTGCTTCCTCTTTCTAGAAATGTTAATGAAATTTAAAATTATGGATATCCATTCTAAGTTTATTAAAATCTTACTACTAAATAGGGAGGACCTACTGGAGGTCAACCTTGAAAAGATATGCGGAGAAGCATTGAAAAACTTGCTCCAAGTTTCACAGATTGATTTCCATTTTTATCAATCTATCTCCATTAAATTGCTCCTAATAATGTTTAATTATTTTAGGAGGTCCTCCAAATTAAGTTCAAACTTTATTAGGAGTTAAATTTTAAGGTTAAAACTTAATTAGGAGCATATTAAATTAAAAAATGTTTAATACTTTACCTCCAAATTAAGTTCAAACTTGATTTGGAGGACCTCCTAGAGAAACAAAACTTCATTAGGAGTATTTTAATTTACTAAAATGTATAAAATTCTCATAAAATATGTCAACTTACAGTCTTTTATGGTTAGTTAATTTTCTTACCTCTCAGCAAAGAATCTACCAGAGTGTCTTATACTCGACTACTATAGTTTATCAAGGTATATTTTATCATTATTATAATAAAATATATCAGCAAACTAAAATGAGCGCTAACCTCTTAAGAAGAGCGGCATTACTTGGATCAAGTCAATAAAAATTATCATTCCAGCAACCAAGAAAAGTAGAGACCAGAGACGCTTGTACTCAGTGGGAGCCTACTTATGACAACTTTGACCAGTCTAGCTTTGAGATTTAAATATAAATTAAGTAGGAGGTTATCAAAGAAGCTGTGCAAATTGAGGAGGAGGTTAAACAACCCGCCATAGAGCATTAATAAATACCAGCCAAAGTTGACTATTAATGCAAAGAATGCAATAAAGTTTTCCCTTACAAGTCAACTTATAAGAGACACTTGAGAGATATACACAACGATATGCCAAGGTTATATCTCAAGAATTAAAAGAAAGATGGGAAGTATGTCTGTGAGTTCTGTGAGAATACATATTATCATACTAGAGACCTTAAAGTGCACTTAAAGAAAAAGCACAATTAAAGTTTTGTCTTTATTCATGAACCTACAGGGAATAGATTCCTCTAAAAGAGAAGATCAAGAAACCCAGTGGAGTCTCTTAGAGTTGAAGTCTAGAAGTAAGTTAAAATGAAGAAAGCAGTCAAGAACTTTCCAGTCTCTGAGATCAATAAAATCATGGTTAAAATAGAGGCAATGAAGATTCCCATATTAAAAATTATTGTCTTAGATTCTTGCCTAGAAAGCTACCTCACTCTTGAAGATAAAATAGAGAAGAGAGTCATTACTGATGACTAATATGCTTACAAGATATATCCATTCAATTACTTCCTTGCTGATGACAAGTTCTAAATGGAATTTGCTAATGAGTATTATGCTCTTAAAAAGGCAAAGTAAAATGAGTGCAGGCATATCATCTAGCTTGATGCTATTTTACTTGGTAAAGATCATGTAGCCTTCAGGCTTCCTTTACTTGAAATGACTTACATAGAATTCTTATCTGACAATAGATGTCAGAGATAAATTAGCTAGATAGTATAGCAGATAGTTGAAGGAATTGAAGAGCTTCACAAGCTAGGTTATGTTCATAGAGACTTAAAGCCAGAGAACATTATGATGAACTTTCAACCTCTTAGAGTATATATTATTGACTTCAACAGAGCTCAAAGAGTGCAAGCCTCTGCATAAGGAAATGTATACGGCACTACTGGTTATTTCCCAGAGAGAGAGAGAGAGGATTGGAGAGATGGAGAGACTTAATGGGATATCTGGGCTCTAACAGTAATAATAATAGAAAGCGACATGCCAAGAAAAGATTACTTTAGCTGCAGGGTGAGAGAGATTCTAAGTAAAGAATCAAGCAATATCTGAATAAATACAAGATAAACGGAGGCCTTATAGACCTTGCATACTAAGCTATCATCAAGCCAGACAAGGAAAATGAAGTAACAATAGACTTTACCAAACATCATTATAAAAAGATAAAATTCAGAGAACTACCACATAACTCTAAGCTTATGTTTGTGTGAAAATATTTAAAAACTCGCATAATATACTCACTTAAAATACTAATATTTAAACCCTAATCCCCTACATAAACCCTATTAAAACCCTAATAAAATATGCACTAATAGTCTACTTTTATCAATCAAAATTCTGAAGGGGTTTTGGGGTTTTGAATGCTGCTTTATAAAATGATAAATTAATTATTGTTAAAACATGGAATTAAAAATTATTAAAGTCCAAATTTTTTATAAGGAATACAGGTAAATTAATAAAGATATCTGTTTTTTTCGTCAAATCAAACAAAATAACTTGTTCAGCATAGTTTCTTAAATAGTAAATGATTCCTTTATTTAAGCAGAAAAGATGAGTCCAAGTAATTAGTAAAACATGAAAGGATTGATGTAAGAAGTTTAAGGAATATTAAAGTTGATTTTACTTGTTGATTCGTTCTTATGACATTGAAGATTGAATAGAATAAATATTGAAATTAATATTGTATATGAATTTTTATAAATTAAAAATTATTCAGACTTTAATCAAAACTGAAAAGAATTACTTTATCTTAAATTAAAGATGAAACAGATATTGGATGGCCCTCTATAATAAAAGAAATCAAGTATTATAAAATAATTATTAGATAAATTCAATTTCTTACTTAAATGCCAACTATATTTAAAGCGATTTAATTTCTAAAAATCTTTCCATTTCATTATACTCTAAAAATAATTAAAACTATGAGTGCAATTGCAATTCTCAATCCATAATTTTTATTTGGCTTGATACTAATAATACTGCATACACTAACACTTTAACGTCTCTAAGAAGAAAATATTTTGAAATTAATTAAAACTGATAAATAATTAAAAAAATTATTAATTTCAGTTATTATTTCGTAAGTAATAAATACCAGAGCAATTTTTATTTTTAATATACGAGAAATATTAATGATTAGAAATTTCTTTCTTGTTATAATTTAATTAGCTAAATATATTTATTATTATTTTGTATTTATTAATAATAAATTTTCCAATAAATTAGTTAAATATATATAGCTATTATATAGAATCAGCCTAAATTTATAGACATATTATTATTAACAAAATTTGAATTTATAAAGCAAATTTCATGATTAATAAAAAATTAATGCATTTTCAGAAAGAATTTAATATATGAAAAATTGAAGTGTATTAATGACGGAATTTCAGACTATGATGTTAAATATAAATTTAAAACTAATTATCATTTATTATTACATATAAAGTTTAAATAGTAATATTGTCGTTGATAAATATAGGTTTTAAAATCTAAATGAAAATATAAATTGTTTTTTGCTGAATAACTAAGCAAATATATACAAAAAATAAGATAATAAATAAATATCTAGTAAATAAGAAGTGTTATATGTAGATCAAGTATCAAGCTGATGCTAAATAATAGATGTTAGGTATGCGAGCAATTCAGCTTTAAATGAAATTTTTTAAACAAAATCTTTCTGGTAAAAATAACGATGTAGAAAACTATTTTTTCTTTTCTAATCTTTTTACTCTTATAAAACGAATCAACTAGAGTTCTTATATATATATAAGGTTTGAGAGAGCAACTTAAAATTATATGATATGTACTCTTCCTCCATCATACAAAATTTAACTGTAAATCCTCCCAACCCAAGATCTCCTCTGAGAATATCCTTCACTAATCAGACATTGATAGATACATAAATCAAGGCATTTACTTTAAATATGTCGTGACGGTTATACATTAAGGAATATCATTTTTTTAGTTGAATTGCGGTGAATTTTTGGCATAGTAATCTCGAGTACTACTAAATATTTTCAATTCTTACTTTGATTTACAGAGAAAACCAATGACTAAATGGTATTAACAAGCTAAGAGAGTAATGAAAGGGGTTTCAGTTTCTCAAAGGAGCTTCTAAGCCAACGAAATCACCATTTTGAGTAAGGTCAAATCTTTCCGGATACTCGATCGTCGTCATGCCTTATTTTCCAAATCGCCTTTTTAATTGCTAGAGTATTCGTAATCAGATCCCCGCAATTTACAATAGATTGGGGTCGAGGGTCTTGGAGGCAGTTTTTTAAATTTTCAAAAGTTTCAAAAAAGATGCGATTCAAGTCGAGGTACTAGGAAATCTGAAGCCAATATTCATTTATAATTATAATATTCAATATGTTTGTTCAACAATCAAAGGCAAAGATATAATTAATATATAATCTTCAGCAAAGTTTTTTGAAAACGCCCTTGATGTCGTGATATTATATTTTTTTATATATGTTAACATTTTGCTACTTTCTTTCTCTCTCTCTCTTCATGGATAAGAGGAATAGACCTTGATATGGGGTTTTCACTTGACCTCAATTTTTAAAAGTTTAATTTCTCAATAAATTTATATAAAACCGTTTAAATATACCGTATTCAGATTATTTAACAGTATCAATTAACTTATATTTAATACTTAATTTTCATAAAATCGTACGAAAAACTGGTTTTATGATTTTGAGAAGTTTATTTATTCAAATAAGTGTAATATGTAGACTAGTATATAAAGGATGATGAACAATAGTAGATTTATAATATGAGACAGAGCTACTAATCTAATATTTTTATATTAATGATTTTCACTATTATTTAGTTATAAATTAATTAATAAAAAGATTTTAGCTTTTATTATACCGAATACTTGTAATTTCTTTTTTACAATAAATTAAATTTGGTTCTTCTTTTAGTTATATAAAAAAATATACATGATCATATTATTTATTTCAAAAAGATATATCAACATAAAAATTTTAGTATTTATTAACATTAATGTAATATTTTATATTTGGTGTTCAATCATTTAGTAATAATGTCTTTGTTTTATTACAATAAGATACTTCAGATTTATTTATCAATGGTTTAATTATAGATATTAAAGCATTTTATTTGAACATTGTAAGAAATCTAATATCGTAGAATCATTAAATTCAACGATGTACTATTAATTCTTTATCAATTTTACTGCAGCAAATGGAGTTTATTTATTTAAGGTTTTATTTTTACTATTTAAAGAATAAAATATTTCATAATCTTCATATATAATACTTGATAACATTAATATTTATTCAAATATAAAAGCTTTATTTTTGGTTGTTAAGTTATCATATTTTCATATATATTTTCAATTAACTTATAAGTTAATCGCTTTCGTAAGTTATATCTATGATAATTGTAAATTCTAATACCTTTTTACTATATAATATTTCGTTATTTTATAAATTTACCTATAACTATTACTGCTAGTTCTCCTTTATAAATAAGCTCTCTCCAGTAATAATGTTTACTTTCTTATTATAATTGGCAAAAGACTTAACTTCTATAAAATTTTTTATTTACATTTTATAAATGAAACTGTTTTTATTTTAACTACATAAATATTTAATTTGATTTGAATTTAACTTTATTGGACCTTTACGTAGCTTATAATTTAATTCATCAATAAAATTAAAGATTTAAATAATTAATATTAATATATCAAAATTATAAATAAAGTATAGCTAACAAAAGTGGTTATTAAGCCCTCATTAAGAAAGACTTATTCATATTGTATTTATATATTAGATCTAATTTACAAATTCATAATTATCAAATAATAAATTATTAATGGCATACGATAAAGCAAAAGTTAAGGTAATTTAATCAATCAAATTAATAATAAAACGGTTAAATTTTCTTATGGCCATCATAATAGTTGGCTTCTTTGAGATATCTTTATAATTTTTGATTAATTTATGTGTTCGTTAAGATATATTTTCTATTTAGTAATTAATTATACTTGCCTTATTTAGTGAGGAATTATTTATAGAGATAGTTTTTATCCCACATCAAAAGGATTTACATTTACAATAGCGAAGCACAAAGTTTTCTATTATTTCAATTTCAAATAATGGGTCTTTAAAAAATTTTCTTTTTCTTTTGATCATTTTGAACTGTTAATTTGCTCTGAATCTAAGTAGTAACATCAATAAATAAAGCTCTTAACTTTTAAAATATGTAAGATAGGTAGATAGTTGAATTTTTAACCATTTTTACTATTTATTTTTTGTAAAAGTCAATACTTTTAAAGACTTCTCAATTAAATAGCACGTTGATTATGCATTAAACAAATTAAATAAAATTACAATGAGTTCACTTGTAAAAAGTCACACATTAGGTAAAAGTTATTAATTTATTATGTATATTATTGTAATGATTATATAGATAGATTATTTTATCAATCTCTTTAATTGTAATTAGAATCTACTATAAATGAATAAACTGTCTTAAGAAACTCCTAACAAAAATTTTATACCTAATAATTCTTGTCCAAAACTAATTTCCTTTTCATGGGGCTGAGTTTCAAATCATCTCAATTCAATCCTTACACTAAATGTTTTGAATATCATTTTTTATGATAAAACTAAATAATCATGAATTATTTATAAATTTTTACTTTATTTTGCAGTTAATAATTTTATTTATATTGCAAATAAATGTAATTTAAACTAATTTAATTAATGAATTAAATAAGGAGAAATAGCAAGAACTAGTTAGTAATAAAATACAAATACGCACTGGAAGAAGTAGATTGCTGGTCTATGCAAAAAGAGGATATGAGTCTACATTATCAAAGTTTCATACAAAAATACTTTGAATATTTAAACATAACAATGATAATAATAATACTTATAAGTAAAAGAATAAAAATAACAATAATAATAACAACACAAATTCAAAGAAATACACTATTTCATAACATATTAGCCTTCAACTTCATTTTTCCAAACTTCAAAGAGATGCAGAATATTGAGCCGGTAAAAAAATAGCTATATGAAGTAAATTAGCGAAGTAAGAGAAGATCAGAAGTCAATGGCAGTAAGAGGAAAAAATCTGCTTTATAAATTAAGCTCAAAATATATTTTCAAAAGTTGGAACTTCATACTTAAGCAGGACGTGATGATTAAAGAGTTAAATGATAGGGAAACTGAACTTTACTACTCTTGAGTATAAAGAGGCTGCAAAATGTATAAATTAATTAGTTAAAACATTTTTAAACATAATGAGCAAGAAAAGGAGGAGTTCTTACAATGAACAGCCCAAACACTGAATAAAATAGCTAAAAATCTTTGACAATTTGTCGCATGTAATTTTTTTAAAGTAGTAGTATTTCCATTGCATACTTTTCGGTGAATTCAAACCTATCAGAATAATTTAGTGAAAAATAAAGCACTTGAATCGGATAAAATTTATGATAAAAACAAAAAATAAGATGTTGTATAAATGTGTAAATTCTTCATTCACTTTAAAAGCAGAGCAAAAGGCCAAAAGCAAAGGGCATAATAGAATTAATCAATCAATTTCAAAAGAAATAGGAATTCTTTACGAATAACAACATATTAAATTTTATAAAATGTAGAAACAATTGAATGGTATTTTGGACCAATTGAGACTAATATACCACAAGTAAATTTATTTACAAAGACAATATATCTTAGAAAATGACATATAGATTGGCAAAGAGTAAATAACATTGAAAATATACAATTGTCAGGAAACTTTGCAAGAGAAAATTAATAGCAGAAAAAAGGAGTTTGCTTTCTGAAGATTCAGAAACTCCAATAATAAAGTGTTTTGATAACAAGCTTAAGAATTAGAGAAAAAAGAGAAATCAGTTAACAACCAATTAAGAATAGTATCACAAGAGGAATGAGCATAGATTAAGATATTTAATGATAGGAATGATTCTATTAGAGATATGCAGCATATATCAAGATATTTTTTTGAAAATTTTATAAGAAAAAATTAATAAATGATCTATATTATTCATTTTAATTTATAAATTTGTAATCAATTATTGATAATTATAGATAATATGTGTTCGTAAAGATGAGCTAAAGTTTCTGATATTACTAATTTTACCCCACTTTTGTAAAGCATATATATTTATTAATAATTGTATCAATGATTAAAACATTTCCAATCACATCAATTTAATTAAAATTTTATTAAAATATTCATTTTATTAATTATAATTTAAGTTTATTTCTAATATTTTGATTATCATTACTTTTAGATATAGTTATAATAATAATGTAATTATGTTGAGGTCTCTGATACTCAAGACCTATTATATTATTTATATTATAAGGGACGAGGTTTTTTATGAAAGTAGTCTTTTCCTTTGTATACTTAGTCTTTGATCATCTTCTTCTGTCATTTTTTCTTCTTTGTTGTTTATCATTCCTTGTCATCTCTTTCGTTATCTTTTCTTTGATTTCAGGATTTGAATAAGGTTCCTTGGTCTTAAAATTTGAATTATTAGTAAAAGTTTTAAATTAGATTGAGAGTCTAAATTCTTTAGTTCTGATTTATTCTTTCATTCTCTTAATGATTAATTAATATAGTAAGAATTAAGGAAGTAAGCATGTTTTAGTAGGCATTTTACAAAATACACTTTCACTTTTTTTAGGATGTGTGTGGTAGTCTTTGCTGATGCTTAGGCAAGATTTTTCATTCGCTATTATAGTCTTTAAACTGTATAAGTTGAAGGGTTTTTATATATTTATAACTAAATTTGATGTATTGGGTGCTGAGTTTTTTTCGTTCTTGATGATATTTCCTATTATATTATCATCCATAGCTACTGTATTTTTATAAGTGCTGCGACGTCAAAATTTTGATAAACTCCGGTAATGATTACTGCAAATAGTTTGTGATTTAAAAGTATAAGTCTCTATTGTAATGACCATTATTGATATACATGATTAACTTTTGTTGAATCTGTTTATAGTTATACCTAAGTGAAATTCTTCATTGATGGCAGGTTGTATCTAATATATTTTTTATTAATTATAATAATATTCTTAATAAAAATATTAAGAGTAATTAGGATCCATAAATAATAAATAATTTAAAGAATTTATTTTTCTTACTTAATACTTAAATTATTCTGCGACGTATTTGTCATCATTGGAGTTAACTATGAAAGAGGAGTAACTTTAGAGACATTTTAGTCTTAATCTGGACTCTCGTATTCTAGGAGTGTAATATGACTAGAGTCTTGTTCGTATGAGTGTTAGCTATCATATTAGTCGAATCTGTATTTTTCCTCTTTTGAGCTCCTATCTCTCTCATTGTCACTATTGATGACTTATATAATGATGAGGTTGGCTTTACTCTTGTTTGAGATTTGTGATTGGGGTATTATTTCTTATGAAGGTGTTGCACCATTTTATCCTCAAAATAATTAGCTTGTAGAATTAGTTTGTTTTTACACTGCATTTATTAGTAAGTACTTTGATGTATTATTGTATTTTTTTTGGCGTTTTATCTATAAGTAGTTATATGAAGAAGTATAAGCAGTTGTTGAGTCCATAGTTAGACTATGTAATAGCAGTTTTCTCTTTCAAATTACACTATTTTTTGTTAGATTTGGAATTTATTTACTAGTGAGAACCTTTACTTATTAGTTTTCTGGCTTTGAAGATGATTATCTCTATATTTTTTTAGTCCCTGACTCTCCTATATTTTTTTTATCAGTTAAATAATGAATCTTCGTAAAATGATAAATAATTCTTTTCTCGCAGTCATTTTAATTTATGTTTTGCCCAGTCTACCTACCAATTCTGTGTTTCTTAATTCTTTTTTTTATTTCAACAAAATTAATTTATTTAAAAAACAATACTATTTTCTAATAGAAAAGTCTTCATTATAAAAAATGTTCGACAACTTACAATTCAAATTAGTATAAAATAAAAGAGCAGAGATTACTAAAAATTAATTTTCAATTTATGTAAATATTGTTTATCTATTTATTTTTAATGAATCTAATTGAAAACTTTTAAAATAAAATTAGTTATTACTACCAATTATCAACCAATTGAATATTAATTGATAAATAAGTATAAACACCAATAAATATTGCTAGTTTTATTCATTTCCACTCTTTGATTCATTCTAGGATTATTAATGTAAGTAAGATTCATGAATAATATTATATATTTATATATTTCACTGTTTTAATTTGATAGTTCTTTTGAGAGAAATTATTTAAAAGGTTCTATATTTTATGAAAACAATTAAGAAAAATAAAGAAATAATCACAAGATATGAATGGCTTAACAATCAGCAAAGGAATAGCTCAACATTGAGAATAAAAGTCAAAAATGTCAATGAATTTGACAGCTTATTATGCGTGAATTAAATAAATAAGGTTCCAATATAAAAAATAGCGAAGTAAAGCGTAGAAAAGATGAAAGTTTTTAATAATAGGCGATATAAATAAGAGCATTCCTTAATATAATTAGACAAGTTAGTTTATAATGAAAATTGTAGGCAAAATATCAGAAATTATAATTATTGTAATTGCCTTAATTATAACATAATGGATGAGCTATGAATTTATTTGGTACTTAAACAAGAAAGATTATTTGTCAAATAAGCAAATTATATGTAGAGATTAAAAAATATAGAGTTACAGTATTTAACTAGCATTTTGGAAAATTATAGTTAACAAAATGCAGGAGGAAAAAGTTAATTTACTCACGCAGAAGTAGAACAAACTAAGAAAATGATATAAATTTAAAACTATACAATTATAGCAAAGTAGAAAACGAAACTAAGGCGAAGATTAGTGTCACACTAAGGAGAACTACTCGATTCTATTAAACTTATTTGAAAGATTCAATCTCTTCTCACATCAGAATTGAAATCATTGATATAACAAGGAAAACTTTTGACTTTTGCTCATGTCCTTCATATTATAAATAACAGTTTAAATTAGCAATGGAATGATTTGAAGAGATTGAAAAGTCACTCAATTTGAACTCTAATTAAAAATCTTAATAATAAGCTTAACTTTAAAAATTTATAGTTTATTGCTGATTCGTCTGAAGAGTTTAGTGGTTTAAAAAAGAGAATTAAATAAAGAAGTCTTTATAATTCAAGAATAAAAAATGAGATATGGAAGACTCTCAACTTAAATTGGAATATTATATATGGTATCCCAGGCTCTGGAAAATTAACAGATACTAATCAACTTGCGCGTAGCAACTGAAAGATATTCTAATTGGATAAAACTTCTTGTCTAAATGCTTTGATGAAATTAACTTGGGATATATATTTTTAATGCAAAGTTGAATTTTTATTATTGAAAAAATATTATAAGATTTCTGCAAAGATTTTAAGAAAGGCACTGACATCATAGTAATAGTGGGAGTATACTATATTTGTAAAGAACACTCAGCTTGAACACTATTTTGTTTAAATTGTAGCTTTACCACCTCCCGAGAAAATTAAGAATGCAGAGGAAAGATCGTATTTATTGTGAACGACGATGAGATGACCCAGAAGTTGGCCAGATGGGAACCCTTCATTCCTTAAAAGTTAATCGATAAGAATCATAAAATGCTATAAATCCGACAACTGATTGAACCCACACATCACTCATACTCCAGATTGTCATAAGATGAACAGTAGTTGTCTTTAAAACAACAGCAAAAGCTAATTTACTAACTATCCTGATAATTGCAGAGATCATTGCAAAAGAGGAAGAAGAAAACAAAATGTAAAATTAAAGAAATGCAATTGTTTGTGATTAAAAAAATATAATAAATTTTAAATATAATATTTAGTTATAAAATGATAATTTCTAAATTTCTCTTTTGTAAATTTACTAAATTAAGTTTATATGATTCTCTTCTAATAAATTAAATAAAGCTATAAAGAAATTTTAATAAATAATATTAAATTGGAGAAATTATCTTATATAATATTTCTTGATAATACAATCCTTTTTATTATAAAAATATACATTAATTTAAACTTAAAATTTTACTAGCCCTTAAGTATTACAAATCATATATTAATTCATTTAATCCAATGTATTAATTTCAATTATATACTATTTTATATTAAAAATTTTCATCATTTTTATTTAGTAATAATGAATTACATATAATAACAGAGAGCGCAAATGAATTAACATTGAATAAATTATAATCATCAATATATCTGTTAAAGCTATAGAATTTCTTAATGCTTAAATTTACTTAACAATCTATAATTCTAAGATTATCATTCAAATTTGTAGTTATTATTGATACAACTAATCTATTTTTCAGGATATTATTGTTTGATAATTTAAAAGCTTTAACTACTTTATTTTTAATGTATGTTTCTTCTTATTTTGCTTTAATATTTAGTCCGACTCTACTGATGATCAATCAATTTCCTTTAATCTCTGATTTCAATTCTAGGGCGTATAGTAGACTTTCATGTAAAAATTAACAGCTTTATCTTCTGTTTCAAAGTATCTATAAGTGTTGCTTCTTATTCTCACATTAGCCAGTGTCTCATTAGTTTTTTATTTGTTAATGAGAAATAAGCTTATGTTGTTCATTATATTTATCATTTATACTCAAGAAATTTGTGCAATTTTTAAAAACTGACTTACTACTAAAAGGTTAATAGATTTTTTCATTGTAAATTAAGATCAGAGGTGTTTAATTGCTAAGCTGCCTTTTGTTGCTGTGATAGAGATTTTTGTATTGGATACATCATTCTGCTATTTAGTATTTCTTTTTTTATTATTAAGGGTATAGTCGAACTTTCACGAAAGTAACTATTTTTTATGTATTTTCTATAGAACCCTGACTTAATTGGGAGATCAAATTGTTTGAAACTTGGTTATTTTAAAACTTAGCTTATCAAGGCACAGGTTGTTTAGATAATTGATCATTTATAATTTTAAAGTTACTTCCATTCTAATTTGCAGGCTTCACTTTTCCTAAAGTTGATTATATTCTTCGTGTTGACTACTTATGATTTGATTTTACACAGATCTTATATCGTCGCAAACTCTGGGAAATGATTGTGAATATTAAAGAACAATTTCAGTTTGGGGCTTTCATTAATATCATTCATTCTTTAAATTGAATACTTATTTTAAAATTATTGATAACTAAAATTCTAACTAAAAATAGTACAATAACAATGCCAAAACCCCAACAACTATGATCAACAATACAACCAGTAGAAAAGAGAAACAATAGATGTGATTATATTCAAACTAACTATGACAATAAATATAATATCATAAATAACTACGATGCAACGAATAATCAACCCAGATAAAGCAATTACAATAAGATTGATCCTCAACCCAGACAGGGTGGCTACAATAAAATCAAAAATATTCAACTACCAACCACCAGAAAAGTGAAAACAATCAGACATTTTAACCAAGACAATGTGAATTTAAAAGTAGTATTCCTCCAATAACAAATCCATAAAGTTTCACTCAACAAGATGAAACGTAGATATAGTTTAAGCCAATCCAAATCGGATTAATACGAAGAATTGAGAGATGCAAATGAATTATCTAGAGGCGCCTCAGTTAAGGATATCGCTAAGAATTTGAACTAACAAGCACTGTTAAGTGGTTAAACTAGACAGTAAATGCATGATTAAAAGAAGAAAAAGGAATTAGATGAGATTGAACGCAGAATAAGAGGAAGAAGAACCGTTTTAAGCAAGAGAAAAAGAAAGACGTGAGGAATTGGAGACAAAAGAATCATCTGTGCAATCATTTTTTGGAGCTGATCAATTTTTCGTCAATAAGGACAGGTCTCAATTTGATATCAAACCATCTGGTGGAGTTTTCCACAACTAAGATCATTTTATGAATCCAATTGTCTAAAAGAAACAACCTACCAAAAACGTGGCAATTCAAAACCCCAAAACCCTTTCAGTAGTTTGATTGAGTTTTTGATTGATAAAAGTAGACTATTAGTGCATACATTATTAAGGTTTTAATAGGGTTTATGTAGGGGTTTAATGTTTAAATATTAGTATTTTAAGTGAGTATATGCGAGGTTTGGGGTCAGTTTATGACAGTGAGTATATAGATTTATTGTTTAAGTTGCGATATGGATGTGATGAATATAGTGAATAACTCAAGCCTGTTCTGAATTATACGTCTATAGCAAGGCTACTCCATAAATCTCCAGCAACTGTGAGGTCTCACTGTCTATTAGCATTGAATTTAAAGAGATAGCATCTTAATTCTAAGCCTAAAAGACTTTTAAAATTTTAGCAGCATCATATTGACTATCTTATTAATGATAAGACTCTTAAATACTGGGCTCATTTCTCTCTAGCCTAGAGGGCTGTGATGTTTCATCGCCAATTTCCAGAGCTTCACATATCTGCTTAATCGATAGCTAACATATATAAAAAGAATGGAATATCTTACAAGACAGTCAATCGCATTAAGAGAGTGATTGACTTTAATGTTCCATTTTATAAGACTAATTTAAATTATATATTCGATTAAATGCAGAGGTCTTAAGAGCATAATATAAATTTTATACACGCTGATGAAGCTGTTTTTACATTCAATACCTTTATATCAAGGTCTTGGTACAAGAGGTATAGTAATATAGAAGTTTATGACTAAAAGGTTAAGGTGTAAACTCATGCTATTCTTGGTGGAATAAGTGAAGATAGTGGCCTCGAGACTTATATTATCCACCCTCGCTCTATTAAGATTGAATAATATATCTAGTTCTTGTAATAGCTCAGAGATAAGTATGTTGACTAAGAGATTATTCTATTCGTTGATAACTTGTCAGTTCATAAAACCAAAGACTTAGGGAAGGAATATGAAAGGCTTAATATAACACCTGTATTTAATGTTCCTTATAGCCCTAAGTTTAATGGAATTGCGTTATATTGGTGGTTATTGAAAGGCCACTACAAGAAGCTTCTGCTCTATCACTTGATGCACGATTTAAAGATAGATACAGTAGATTTTATTAAGAGTGCTGCTAAGAGAGTCAGCGATGATAAAGCTAAAGTATGCGCAAGAGAAGGGAGATTTTGTGTATATAAATAAGTTTTAGATTTAAACGAATGAATAAGTTCACATATTAAATTTGCCCGTAAAGGGATTTGGCTTCTCTTTCTTTTCTTCCTCTTAAGGCTTGCTTGGGCCCATGTTTCTTCTCTTAGTGCCAGCTCCTGCATCTATGTTCATCTCGTCTGGCTTTTAGAAATCTTTGAAGAGTCTCTTACTCAATTCATGCTTTACTTGAGACTTTCTCTCTCTGTTTAACTTGCTGCGCTCTTTCATCAAGTATATAGCATACCAGGTTTTTCAATAAAGTTAAAGACTAAGCTTACTTGAGATGAAAGGATGCTTTTGAAGTCCCTACAGCCAGGTATCACTTATTTCAATACCTTGCTTCTCTTTTTTTCAGGAGAGATGCTGTATCGTTTCTTGTGAGCTTCTTAAATAACTTCATTTAGCACTCAGATTTCAAAGTTGCAAGAACACCAAACAAGAAGTTTCTCTCTGGCAACTTATTAGAGAGCTGTAGCTTTGATGGAAGGTAGAGAGCTACGTCCGGATCACTCATAGCATCGTCATATAGCTTTGTCACTGATATCTCAGGGTAGTTAGGAATCTCAATCATCCTAATTTCATTAGACTTAAAAACTTTTTTGTCTTCACTCAGTAAGGCTTTTGAGAATGAAATTTTAGTTCCCTCCTAAGTCGGCAAGAACAATCCAACTATAATGGATTTATTAATCTACTTAAGAACTCACCTTGCTATACCAAATATATATAAATGTCCTCTTTACTTCGAAATTTTCCTATTAAATCATGAGATTAAATTCTCTTCATTGCATCATTCATAAACTCCATCTTGCTTCCTCTTTCAAGAAATGTTAATGAAATTTAAAATTATGGATATCCATTCTAAGTTATTAAAATCTTACAACTAAATAGGGAGGACCTACTGGAGGTCAACCTTGAAAGATATGAGGAGAAGCATTGAAAAACTTGCTCCAAGTTTCACAGATTGATTTCCATTTTTATCAATCTATCTCATTAAATTGCTCCTAATAATGTTAAAATACATAAGATTAGGAAATTTGATAAATAAAAATATGAGCATTAATTATAGGTGATCTTAACTACCACTTATTTGCAATGGGTTTAAGTATAATTTGATTAAATCAACTTTTAATTTTAAACTGATTGTACAGTATACATTGTACAGTTTTAATTACTTTTTTTTAATTTATTAAAATAATTATGACCAAATTGTACATTATACATTGTACAGTTCTGATCTTTTTTTATTTTTAAAATATTAGGGCGTTACAAATAATTGTACCATTGTACATTGTACAGATTTGATTTTTTAAGATTTTTTAATTGTACAATAAGAGTTTAGAGATTCTTATTAGGAATTATAAATTATTAATTACGCATATACACAAATATGGTCTGTGTCACAGAATTGCTCTTATAATGCCGGTGTTTGGCTTTTGGGCCTCATCAAGGTCTTCCTCCAAAACATGTGTATCCTCTGTTACTGTCTGCTCATCATTCATCATCTCTGCCTCCCCATCATCATCTAATCTCTGTTTAAAGTACATTGCAAGCTGGGCCTCGCTAAATGGAAACTTATCATCATCCATAATCATTTCCTGACTGAATTCGGCCATCATCATCCTGGTCTCAAATGACTTCTTGTCTATATCACTCATCTTGTCAAAAGGCAACTGGTTCGATATCGCGATGATCTGGCACAACTGAAAC